>JAMZAV010015299.1:0-29559 GCA_024449915.1 Sweltsa coloradensis | reverse complement strand
TATTAAAATCCCTCCCAAAATGGCAAATTTTTTTTAAAAACAAACTACAACTTTAATAAAAAATTCTTAAAATCAACTGTTTAGCTGGCAAATTTTTGCCAATAGGCTCTTTCATACCATTCTTGCAAAAACAATGACACTTAATTACATTTTTCACAACTCAATAATAGCCTAAAATTCCTTTTCAAATAATTTCCTTGTTCCCAAATAGGCTCTTATCCACTTTATTTGAACACACATCAAATGACAAAAAATACATAAAAATTCCTCTCAAAACACCATTACTTATTTTTTATACACTACATACATACACATACTCTACTATACACTACATACATACATACTACATACATACATACTACATCTACATACTACTACTCATACTCATCATACTCATACATACATCTCATACATCATACTTACATACATACTACATAACATCATACATCATACATCCCATACATACATACATCCTTTTTACTTTACATCCTACATACATACATACATACATACATACATACATACATACATTCATACATACTATTTGGAATTACTGCAAAAAAAACGCGCTGTGATTGTTTGTCCCATTATACCTATGTGGGCACTGCGGACAGCCGTCTAGATTATTTAAGTGTACGATACCTGTACATATATCTAGACTGCCGTGGCTCTACTGTCGTCTGCAAAGGTTGCCTGCTAGCCTCGGGAGCACTGACTATCTTACATACCCTACTTACTGGAGGCCATGCTACTGTAACCTTGAAGCCTATGGCCCTAAACGATGGTCTAAATGGCCTAACCCTTGTCCTATTATCCACGTCCTCGATTATATTGCGATTGCATTGCGATTGCACCGCCGTCTAATGTAAATCAATCTTTACATCAAATGGCGGTTTGTGGCCCAAGAAAGGAATAATTAAGGAGCAGTGTGGCGTCCGTCCAAAACCATAGCCACTTTGAACGACAATGGTGTTGCGAAAGCCTCCGAACCCAAAGCAAGGTCGTCGGTATTATTAAAGCTCTTTGTCAAATTATAAACTTTCCAAACAAACAAAAACGCAGCACATCAACAAAAATTACATTTCACCTTTTTATTATTCTATCTCTTTTAATACAAGATAATATCAACGTTTTTAAGTAAAATACCAGCTGTTTCGTGCCGCCATAGTAGTCGCCATATTGGTCAGCACCAACGAAAAGGTGTAATACTGCGAAAAACTCCTATGTTTAGTACCGCCATATTGGTTCAGCACCACGAGAAGCACAATACTGCGAAAAACTCGATCAGAGAACGTTCAAAACGGCCAGTTAATTTGTACAGGCCCAGATAGCGCATTGCTGTCTCCTTACATTATTCATCCCTCCTTGTTTGTGGCTAGTTTATTTTGAGGTTATTTTGTCTTTGTAGACCTACATTACAGTGGTCTATTATCTGGCTCACTCAGGATGCCTAGGATTAGTCTTTATTTGCAGTATTATAGTAAATAAACTTCTAAAACAGGCCAGTGGCACAGGTGAACGAATCTATTAGGGTTTAAATCTTTGGATCTGCCGCTGGTAAGGGACGGTCGAAATGGCGGACAGCAACTTCCGCCAACTTCACATCTCAACATTTGCCGGTTTATATTGTTAAAGCCGGATCGAGGATTATTAATAAGATGAATAATAAGTAATATTTCCAATGAAAAACAAGGTACACACGACAGAACAGTTGAGTTGGGTACACAATATCTATGAGTAAAACGAAGACAGTTAAAAGGGCTGTGGAAATAAAAATCACAACAGCTAAATTGCTGAATACCCACACCCCCTCTCAATTTATACAAGTCCAAGGTAGCTTCTTAGATAGGTGAACTGTGATGATGCGAGTCCTTTTGTGAGGATGTCCGCTATCTGTTTCTTTTGAGAGAACATACTGCACTCGAGTACACCTTTTGCTTAGCAGCTCCCGGATGTGAAGGTACTTGATATCTATGTTTTTAACTCTGCGGTGGTCTGTAGGATTCTTGGCGACTGGGCCCTGCAGACTTTGTTGTCTTCTTTTATGGTAGTAGTTTGTCGACCCCTGAAATTCCCATTTCTTGTGTAAGCTGCTCACCAAATGGCCCCCGCACGCTGCTGTGCTTAGGGCTTTATATTCGGTTCTGTTTTTAAAAAAACGACTCAGTGGGCTGCTTCTTCTTGTCCAAGAAAAATGTGTTTTCCAAACACCTTGAATAGGTAAAACCGAACGAGCGGCGGTCTACAGGATCGCTACCCCATTTTAGAGTCTGAAATCCAAATAGCGGGGCTCATCTTGACGTCTATAGCCCAAATCATGTTCTCGTCCCCCTTTTAAGTAGCGCAGGATTCGCTTTTGGTTTCTTCCGTGCTCATCCGGGGAACTTCTGAAACCTGCTAAAGTTAACTGCTACCGAATTCCGGACGAGTACCAGCATTTTTGCATAATAACCCCAAACTCTCTTGTTCTTCGTTTTTTTAAATTATTTATATTTTTGTGTATTTATTAACTTTTTTATAGCCCCTTTCTATGCGCCTCTGCAGCTGATTTTTGTCTTAACTTCTACTTCTGCGCATGCGCGCCTGTCCCCGTACATTCGATCGCTGCCCCAAAAAGGTCGAGCTAGAAGAGCAGCAAATCACTCGTGTCGGAGAGTTTTACGGGGAAGGCCGTTTTCACGCAGGCTGTTTGTTCAGCCCCGCCCCCCGTTGTAGGGTGAAGTCGCGTAGCCATGTTACTTTTTCGTTTTTTTAATTATTCTTATTCACAGTTTATTGTTTGTTGTTCCTTTTTACCGTATTTTATTGTACAAATAAAATTCGGGTTTTAAACTTCCAAAACCTTTTGATTTTTTTTTAGAAACAATTTTCCTTTTAAAATTTACCATTAAAACTTTTTTTATTCTATTTTAAAAAGGGTTTTGAATGTAAAAAAACCTACTCTCTTACCCCTTCCCTATAGCCCCAAACCCTAAGAAACTTTAAAAATTAAAACCATTATTTAAAAAATTTTTTCGGTTGTGGATCCAGCTTTTTTAAAGTTGTGAAAATTTCCAAAAAATAAATCCCCTTAACCCCCAAAAAAATTGCAAATTATACATTCCCCCCGACTTTTTTTGGGTTTCAAAACGCTACAAAAAGTTATCTTTTTTATAACCCTTTGCTTTAAAAAGAAACATTTTATCGGTAAATTTTTGGTTACCTGACCTAAATTTGTATGGTTTAAAATTGAAAAGCCCCCATCACCCACCTTTGCGGTATTTCCCCTTGAGGTTTTTCCCACTTTCCGCCATTTTTCCCTTTTCTTTTAAAAACCGAATAATCATTGGTAAAATTTTTTTGGTTTACCCCCCAATGCCCGCCTGTGCCATTTTGATTTTTTGTGCGGTTTTCCCCTTGGAATTGATAAAAATTTAATGAATTATATATTGGGCCTAAAAAAGGTCCCCTATATAAAGTTTACATTTTGGCAAAATTTAAAAGGACATTTGTTATTTCTTTTTTGTGTGCTAAAATCCCAGGGCAAACCCAAAGGGATTGTCCCCCTTTTCACTAAAGTCTACCGGTTTTCCTTTTTTATGGTTTATTGTTGGTTTTTTTGGGTTTATTGGGTTCATTGTTTTTATTGAATCATTACCTAAAATAATTTAATACAAAATATATTTTATAACTCAAAATTTGTAAATTAATGTTGTTGCTTTTCAATTTTAGACATTTTTTTAAAAACCTTAAAACACAAAATTTTTATTTTCGCCAAATTTTTTTAAGTACCTACTAAAAACTTTTTTTTTAAACAGTAAAATTACAATTTTATCCTAATACAAGGAAGCTTTGCAAACGCTTTCTCAGGCGCGTTGTTGGATGAGCGTACTTTTTTTAAACGAAAAACGTAAAATTATTGCGATTTTCATGAGAAATTATTTTTCGATTGCTCTTAAATTTCACACCAATATATAAATTCATAAAATTAAGGTTCTGTAAAAAAATCATTACAATGGGATAAATAGTCCGGAGGATTACTGTAAGAATCGTGCATTTTGGGGTAGAAGCATGAAATTTGGCACACATCCTCCACACACCCATAGGATCATTTTAAGAAAAAGAGGCATTTCTGATCGTCCCCAGGGGGGGCATTGTAACCGTTATTATTAGTAGGGCTACAGTTTAGGTTTAAGTTTAGTATATTGTCCACATGTTTTTAGGAGAGACTGTAGAAAAATGTAAGTTGTAAGCCAGCTGTACCAGTGAAAGTAGGTCAGCCACTGGCCTGGGGAGCTCGATGCGCGGGGGTGAAACGCGAGTACACTTGAGTGTCGACTGGCGGCCGGCCAGCAGTGTGAACCACCCCAGAGGAGTGAGCGGCAGTGCAAGTGGAACATATTTAAAATCAGTGTTATATGGTTGTTAACCAAGCAAAGTGTGACCGTATAAATAAAATCTACATTTAATCATCTTACATCAACTTCAATCAGCTTCAAGCCACCATCAACAAATCTAATCCCACGTGTGAGCTAACCGTGCGGACTCAACAACAACACCACGCCTCGCCCGTCGCAATCGTCGGCTGGAGCGACATTCGTACGCCAGTACAGTTCACGCCAAGAGTTTGGCCACACTCCAACCGCACAGGTCAGAACGTTTCAATTTAATTATCAGCAGCACCCCAACGTAAATATCGGACAATATATAAAAAGGAGAAACAACTGAATTTGAAGTAAAACATGAATAGTGTGGACAATTAGATAGTAAGACAGTACAAGTCCACGAATTGATTTGATTAAAGCAAAAAAACATTGAATAACGTAATAAATAATTATAGATTATAAGTTATATGATAAGTGTTAAGTTAGAATTCGATGGAAAGGTACTACTAGTAGCCCTAACAACTACTTAGATTCATATTAAATTATTAGAGTAAGATTTATTAAAAACGAGTAATTGATTATCTTAATCAGTAATTTTTATCAAAGGGTTAATTAATCATTTTTTTGGTTTAAGGTCTATCTATATATTAATTTGTTTTTTTTTAATTCTGTGTGAATATAAATAAATGTGTATCCACAGTACTTATTAGTCCTATCAGTTATGAACTGCTAATCCAGGAACCCATCAAAAATAACCTTTGGTACTTGTAACCTATACCGATTTCCTATCCTTAAATAAACTACAAAGACTGCCAAGCAACTTTGGAACGTTTACAGTGGCGCCCAACGAAAAAATTTGGATTAGTAGCAATGTCTAAAATTGATTTGGAACAACTGCTTAGAGAGTTTGGGGAGAAAATATCAAACAAAATAGCTGAAAATGGGAACAAAATAGAACATCTCAAATCTACGCTCGAACGTACGGTTACAGCCCTAGAACAACAGGCGAAAGCTGATTTTAGGAGCGAAGTCTCTGAAACCGTCAAGGCTCAGGAGGTTGCAGGAAAATGCCAAGAAGACGTGGATCCAGGTATTTGGTGCCTGACGCCGGAGGGCAAGCATGAGAGCAGCAAGCAAACATCGGAGGAACAACAAGAGCAGAAGGTTCTCCAGGGCAAGTCACCGGATAAAATTTCGACAGATGATCTAGATTTGGTGGAGCGGGATCTAGTGCAGCAGCAGGAGCGAGATAAGGAGGCGGGAAAAATTTCCAATGCTGCTCAAGTTATGAAGACAGGTGGAATGAACGTCGGAAACAAGAAGACCTTCCTCAATACCATGCCCCCACGTGCGGCCCATAATTTTGCACCAAGAGTTGACAGTGAAATAAAACATCAAAGTGGAAAAGCCATTTCTAAGAAAGATAAACCAAAAAGAGCATCAAAAATGAAGAATATGAAATCCAAACTTCAGACAAAAGGGAGTGAGCTGTCCATATGGGTGTTGCTAACTCCAAATCGTTAGCTACTCACTTGGGGACTTCGACAGGAATCATCAAGGAAAAAATGCAAGGAAAAAGGGGATGAGGACAAGAAGTCACTCACAAGTGTCTTGCTGTACGAAGGGCCTGATGCAGTGGAAAGGGAAAAGTATCCAACTGCCAAATACTCTCAAGGATCCCTCGACTGGACGTCTAAGAGTTGTCTACAACATTTCCATCCTCAATCCGTATACTTCCCCGCCTTGTACCGTTGATTCCGAAACTCCCTCACCATCTCCCGGGTTGCGGTTTTTTCGGAATGGGGGGCAGTTGTAACCGTTATTATTAGTAGGGCTACAGTTTAGGTTTAAGTTTAGTATATTGTCCACATGTTTTTAGGAGAGACTGTAGAAAAATGTAAGTTGTAAGCCAGCTGTACCAGTGAAAGTAGGTCAGCCACTGGCCTGGGGAGCTCGATGCGCGGGGGTGAAACGCGAGGACACTTGAGTGTCGACTGGCGGCCGGCCAGCAGTGTGAACCACCCCAGAGGAGTGAGCGGCAGTGCAAGTGGAACATATTTAAAATCAGTGTTATATGGTTGTTAACCCAAACAAAGTGTGACCGTATAAATAAAATCTACATTTAATCATCTTACATCAACTTCAATCAGCTTCAAGCCACCATCAACAAATCTAATCCCACGTGTGAGCTAACCGTGCGGACTCAACAACAACACCACGCCTCGCCCGTCGCAATCGTCGGCTGGAGCGACATTCGTACGCCAGTACAGTTCACGCCAAGAGTTTGGCCACACTCCAACCGCACAGGTCAGAACGTTTCAATTTAATTATCAGCAGCACCCCAACGTAAATATCGGACAATATATAAAAAGGAGAAACAACTGAATTTGAAGTAAAACATGAATAGTGTGGACAATTAGATAGTAAGACAGTACAAGTCCACGAATTGATTTGATTAAAGCAAAAAAACATTGAATAACGTAATAAATAATTATAGATTATAAGTTATATGATAAGTGTTAAGTTAGAATTCGATGGAAAGGTACTACTAGTAGCCCTAACAACTACTTAGATTCATATTAAATTATTAGAGTAAGATTTATTAAAAACGAGTAATTGATTATCTTAATCAGTAATTTTTATCAAAGGGTTAATTAATCATTTTTTTGGTTTAAGGTCTATCTATATATTAATTTGTTTTTTTAATTCTGTGTGAATATAAATAAATGTGTATCCACAGTACTTATTAGTCCTATCAGTTATGAACTGCTAATCCAGGAACCCATCAAAAATAACCTTTGGTACTTGTAACCTATACCGATTTCCTATCCTTAAATAAACTACAAAGACTGCCAAGCAACTTTGGAACGTTTACAGCATGCCCCCCTTCCCCCTGAATAAGTCCCAAGTATTTCTGTAATAATTAATAGGAATCGTGCATTTTGGGCTAGAAGCATGAAATTTGGTACACATCCTCCACATACCCATAGGATCATTTTAAGAAATAGAGGCATATCTGATCGGCCCCAGAGGGGGCATGCCCCCCTCCCCCTGAATAAGTCCCGAGTATTTGTGTCATAATTAATATGAATCGTGCATTTTTATTTATTTATTTATTTATTTATTTATTTATTTATTTATTTATTTATTTATTTATTTATTTATTTATTTATTTATTTGTTCACTCAAATACAGCATTGCTGCCATTTTACATTGAGGTACTAGGATAATTAATATAAATTAATATTATAAAAACATAAAATGTTAATAAAACAGTAACATAATCATTTCAGAAACATATAGTTGGTTAACACTTACAATAACGTGAATAAATATAAATCAATAGTTTATAACATAATGATGATATACAATGAATTACCTATACGATGATGAATTGATGATTTATAAACTACTGATATGTATAAAAAGAACAAAACATTTAATAAAACAATCAATAATCAATTTGTTTTAAAACTTAAGCTTAACTATCCAATTAATGATTTGTGAGATGCCGAATTGATGATAAAAAAGGTCGAAATTCATTAGCAAAAATGTCAATTAATGGAGATTGTGGGAAGGAGTTGAAAGTTGTAGGAAGACGAATGATGATCTTTTCGTTGTTGATAGACGGGGAGTTGGGACATGAAACAGGTGACACAGTCGAGTAGAACGAGAAGGAACTCTGAGCGGGAACAATAACACTAGAATGTCGGACCTAATGTGTCCATTACTCAACTATTGGTAAAACACAGGTAGTTAAGTATGCCCTTCAAGCAATGGGGTCATTAATTTCAGTATATCTGTATAAAATCCCCAGCATAGACATAGCTTTAGAAGTTGTTTTCTGAATGTGTTCCTTAAACATAAGTTTTGAGTCTGTTAACACTCCTAGATCTTTCTGGCAGGTCACCTTCGCTACTGGACGTTTCATAATAAAATATTGACAATCAATTGGGCTTGTCCTATGCGTAATAGACAAAATTGAACATTTGTCTGGATTCGGCTTTAGGCACCAGTCCACACAATACATAGAAAACATGTTGAGTTAATTTTGAAACATGATTGAATCCAAAATATTGTTAATAATCATCATTAATTTCAAATCGTCAGCAAAAAGTAGCACGTTGCACAATTGGTTATGCATATAATCCATAATATCATCGAGGAACAAGGTATAGAACAACGGCCCCAAGACACTGCCTTGTATGACACCGGAAAGTACAGAAAGCCATGATGACGATGATCCATTTATAACAACACGTTGCTTACGATTTGAAAGAAAGTCAGATAGTATTGCCAAGAATTTACCGTGAATGCCGAATCGTTTTGATATCTTGTAAACAAGATGACTATGAATAACTGAATCAATGGCTTTCTCAAAGTCTACATAGGCGACATCTAGTTGTGTTTTGTTGTTGATGGCTTCAACTGCATGATGCTGGAAGACTGCCAGATTGCTGAGACAAGAGTTGCCAGGAAGAAATCCATGCTGTACCGGTGAGAGATATGGCAATGTAAATGCTAGAAGACGCCGATGTATGATTCGCTCGCAGAGTGTTGAAAGAATAGGGAGTATAGAAATAGGCCGATAACAATTTACCAACGTTTTTTCCCTGATTTGAACAATGGGATGACATTGGCTTGCTTCCAAGCAAGAGGAAATCGTCCCGCATTGAAACACAGATTAAATATTATCGTTATTGGAACAATTAAAGTAGCAGCATTTCTTTAGAAACACAGCACCAATGTTGTCCGATCAAGTAGCACGATTAGACCGCAAGTCCTTGATATGTTGATGAACTTCAGATTGAGTAGTAGACAGTGAAGAGAGGGTGTGAGGACATAAACTTTTTACAGGTATGGAGACCGGAACAGCTGGAGTTGCAGGCTTGTTAAAATTACTATAAAAATATTCATTGAATAATTCAGGCCTAGCATTGTCCATTGCACTATCACCATTCAATGACACTTCTCTAGGAATTCGTTCGGATTTACGCCTTGAATTAATAAGCGTCCAAAATCTCTTTGGATTCTTTGACACATTTCAACATTTGAGGAAATGTTTGCCAAGTGATCTTTGTAGTCCCTCCTGAGGAGTGCCTTCGATAGACGCCGCAAATCCTCAAATGTGGTACGCGTATTTATACTCGGAGACTCTTTCCACGACTTCCACGCATTATTCTTGTTTTTTAAAGTCGACATAGTATTATGTTTATACCATTGTGGAAACATCCTTGACTTTGGTTTACGATGAGGAACATTCTCATTGATTACGCCGGCTGTCCAGTTACTAAACGTATTTACTGCATCATCAACATCGCCCGTGGGCAACTGATCCCATGGAAGCGACGACAGAGCATCGTTTACTTCTCTCCAATTGGTTCTGTGCCATTGTGGTACATTACGCTGATGTTGCACTTGGGGCCGCATCACCCTAGTTGGCAGGATGACCTCAACATCAAGTGAGCTATGGTCCGAAGAGAAGAAATCCTTCCCTAAAGTCACAATGACTGTTGGAAGATTAGTTAAAACATAGTCCAATGTAGCAAGCTCGCGTGTGAAATGCATGTTGTGCTGTGCTAGACCTAGCCCGTATATAAAGTGATCCATGAACCAAACATCCATATTACTTTTGCAATCACTGGTTGTTGAAGAAGTCCATCTAGCAGACAAGTTAAAATCACCAATAAGCACAACATGACCAAGAGGCAGAACACGAAGCATGGATTGAAAGCATTCCTCAAGATCACTTTCCTTGTTACCTGGAGGCCTATAATAGCAGCCTACTAGAAGTTTAGTTTTTGGAATCGTTATTTCAACCCATATTAACTCACAGTTAGTTTCCAAGTCATATCGTCTCTTGGCAGGCCAGGATGCATTGACTCCAATGAGAACTCTTCCACGTTTGTTATTTGCTCGGTCACACCGAAATATTGTGAACGATTTTCACAAGGGAATTTCTGCATATTGAACTGTGTTTAAAAGCCATGTCTCACTCAGTGCTACTACATCAGTATCACTCAATTCTGGTAGATGTACGTCGCACTCTGCAAATTTATTTGTTATACTTCGTACATTTTGATAGTAAAATGAAAGATTTTTGTTGGCTGGATTCATTTGTTTGTTTGTTGTTTTTATGATTTTTGTTTGGAATAAGCCAAGCCCAATATTCTTGACTTCAAACACTCAAATAAACTTAAATATAATCGGAATTGACTCACTAACAATACCACTTGTTCATCTGGAATTCCTGATTAAATTGATATCAGAACAATATAAGTTATAAAACTACACAAATTTACAAAATTACTCATTAAAATGGAGAACACTTATGAAATGACAGTTCAATATTCAAGTCACTGCCTTGGCTAGAAGCATGACATTTGGTAGACACACTCCACATACCCATATGATAATTTTAAAAAATAGAGGCAATTCTGATCGGCCCCAGGGGGGGCATGCTTCCCTCGCCCTGAATAAGTTATGAGTATTTGTGTAAAAATTAATTGGAATCGTGCATTTTGGGCTAGAAATATGAAAATTTATGGACATTCTTCACATACCCATAAGATCATGTTGATAAATGGAGTCATTTCTGATCGCCCCAAGAGGGGCATGCCCCCTCCCCTCTTAATAAGTCCCGAATATTTTTGTAAAAATTAATAGGAATGTGCATTTTGGACCTGAAGCATGATATTTGGTAGACACACTCCACATACCCACAAGATCATTTTCAGAAATAGTCATTTATGACCGGCCCCAGAAGAGGGTGTCATTTGACCCCCTGCATGATGGCTGCCATGGGCCGGCATCATTCGCATTCCTTGATCGCTAATATTACAATACATTTTCCTTGTAAAAATATGCAAACATAGTAACATTATGTGTAATACAATGACGTCACATAACATAATAATGATTGAACATTATTAGAGGCATAATTTGCCCCATGTAAGTAAGTAGTAAGTAAGTAGTAGATTCTCGTGTGGTCTTTATTTTCAATGCATATTACAAAATTTCAAAAGAAGATTTTAATGCCAATATGATTTTTTTATTTCGATAAGATTTCATTTCCTGAAATTAGAACACAAAATGATTGAATAACATTACACAATCTTAAGTTACGTCATTTCCTTGAAAACAGGGTCAAAATTAACTTATTTTTTTGTTCTGAAGAAGGGAACAACTGAAAAAAAATAATTTATTTATTTCACCTTAAAAAGTAATCTGATATTTAGGCATAGTAAAGGCAAATGAGAAACTATTTTGTTTTTCTTACTCCTTTTCGCATCCACCGGCGTACGGGAAACATGGAGTTGGAGAAAATTTTTTGATTTTGGGGGAATTTTTTTTAACTGTCTGCCCTTACAAGTGAAAAAGCCCCTCCTACAATCAAAAACGGACTTGGTGAGCCGTGAGAGCTGCATCTGTCGAAAAGGACCTACAAAAGCTCTATATTGGCAGTAGGATCAATTTTTGGGTTTTAGCGACGTTAGAGGGGACAAGCAGTGCTTTAGTAGTCAAGGGAAAACGCCCCCACTTTTTCAATGCTTGCATTTTGTTATCCTATTAAAACGAGATTTTCAAAACCTGTAAAAGCAGGGAAACGTAGTAGGACTTTGCTTTTTTTTGTCTTTCAGCACCTGGAATTTGATACGTTGGTGTGCGCAGGTGTAGGTAGTCCTTTCCTATACCAAAGGTTCCCCACGTTGCAAAAGAAATTGGAAATAATAATAATAACAAAAATAAAATAAAATATAATAAAAATAATAAATACTAATAATAATAAAAAAATTAAAAAATAATAAAAATAATAATAATAATAATAATAAAAATAATATAAAATGAAAATAATAATAATAATAATAATAATAAAAATAAAAATAAAATAAAAATAATAATATAAAATAATAATAATAATAAAAATAATAATTAAATTTTTTTTAAAATTTTTTGCAGCTATACAGTGAAAAAAAATTGAATAAAACAGATATAGAACAGTGAAAAATTTATCAAATTTCAGACATTAAATTATGAAACACTTAGTATAACAATAACAAAAACCCAAATTTTCACTGCATTTTTCGTAATAAAAACCCTTTTTAGCTCTTTTGATTTCAAAATAGCCCTATAAATCTCTGATGTTCTTTGGGAATACTTTTAAAAAAAAGAAAGGTAAGTGTAGCAAAGTGTTCTTTTCCCATACTTATTTGCAACCCGGGGCAACTGGTATATTTCCAAAGTTTTTGGAGCGAGTAGAAGTAGTGTGGTTTTATACAATTTTTGTGAGTTTTAAACAAAAACATGTTTAAAAATTTTATATGTGAATAATTTTTGTAAAGGTAAAATTTTTTGTAGTCTTAACTTAAAAGTGTTTAATTTTTTAAAAATGATCATCTTCATTATTTTTTTTTTGAATAGAGATTATGCTTTTTAGCGTGATAAGAACATTTCCCGAAAAACAACCGTAAAAAAATACCGACTCTCAAGGGCTATATAAAAATCTTTCATTTTTAAATGGTAAACTACTTTTAAAACTGCTTTAAAATTGTAAGCGCTACCTTTTAGCGTTTCTATTTTCTCAGTTTGTATATTCCAACAAAAAGTTACTATAAATTTCCCCAAACCCCAAAATACGGTGGCTGTAAACTGTTGCAATTGATGTATCAACGAACAATCCAGATAAATTTTCCCCGCGTTCAGATTAAGCATTCAAAATTGTGGGCAAAACATTATTTTATTTTTTCGACCCGCGTTTAGGCATAGAAATGTGCACAACTTTTTTTTTTAAATTTACGATAACCCTTTAAAGCATGGTTCCACCTGAAAAATTAAAAATCTTTTTTGCAAGTATTTTTTCTGCAATTTTTACGTTTTATGGATAACACTAAAGCAAAGTCATCTGCGTGAAAAAAGCAATGCATTTAAAATAAAAACTTAACCATAATATTTACATATATTAAGTAAAGTTGAGGTCCAAATAGACCCTTGTGGTACGCCCTGCTACATGACTTTGCTTCACTATACACTTCGCCATTCTTCAATTAATTTTTCTGCTCGATAAATTTTTTTAAACCAATTTAAAACAATGTACCTTTAACCCCAATAGGCCTACTAAAATTATAAAAATAAAAAAAAAAAAAAAATAAAATAATAATAAAAAAAATAATAATAATAAAAATAATAATAATAATAATAAAATAATAATAAAATAATAATAAAAAATAAAAATAATAAATAATAATAAAAATTTAAATAATAAAAATAATAATAAAATACTAATAATAAAAATAAAATAATATATATATTTTTTTTTTTTGGAAGCACATATTTAAATACATATAGTTTCATATGGAAACGGTCCCCAACCCACACAAGCGGCTTAGCTGGGGGGGATAAAAAAACATTACAATTTAAAATAACCCAGACTCCAATTTAAATTGATAAAGTACAAGGGAAAAAACAACAAAACCTAAAAAACCAAAAAACTAAAAGAAAACTTAAAAATAATAATACAGAAAAGAAATTTAAAAAAATATACGCACCCATCATGCAATGTCTGTTTCATATAACAAAAACACTTTTAACCTCATTCTTTACCCTACTTTTTTATCTATATTCTAATCCTGTAATAAGATCGTATATTGACGCTGGGGAAAAAAATTGCGATGTCGCTGAATTTTTCAAAAACCTTTCCTTATATAATACTAAACAACAACAAAAACCCCCCTAAAATCGGACGGAGCTTGGGCCCCATATTAAAAATGGGGGCCCCAAAAGGTGTTTGTTTCGAATATCCCCAAAATTGGTTTGAGGAAACAAAATACCAATGGTAAAAAAAATCCCATTAAATTCCCTACAAAACGATTCTTCTATATTTTGGTAGGGGCAAGGGTTTTACTCACAATTCGTGGTTTAAATTTTGCTCATTGGGTACCAGTTTTTACAAATTTTTCACCCCCAGATCAAAAAATCTCAGTAAATCCGTAAGAAATCGATTTAAATACAAAAGGCCCTTTTGTAGGGGTTCTGAAAGCTTCTATTAGTTTTTAAAAAAAATCAGGTTGCGAAATAAAATTTTTGCTTTTTACCCGGAATTTGGGGTTTTTTCCATTGTTGGAATTTCCAAAAAATTCCCTTTTTTGACTGTCTTTTAAATTAAACATAAATAGCTTTGGGGAAAAATTCTTTCTACGCACATTGAAATGACTCAAATAATGATCCGTTTACAACCAAATTTTAAAAATCCAAATGGCTGCTAATTCCAAATACCACAACATAAGTGAATTATGTAAAAAAAAGAGTGTAAAAACAGCACAAAACAGTTTTCTATTGTGAATTTTTTGGAATTAGAGCCTATTGGTTTTTAAAAATTTTGGGTTTTGTATCGGATCATTATTTAAGCTTTTCAATGTGCGTAGAAATAATTTTTCCTCCAATGCTTTTTATGCTTAATAATGGACGTAAATATGGCATTTTTTGGAAAACCCAAAAGGGAAAAAACCCAAATTCGGGTAAAGCAAAATCCGATTTCGCAGACCTGATTTTTTTAAAACTGGGGAAGCTTCACGAACCCTCAAAATCCTTTTTTTTTAAATCGATTTCTTAGGGTTTACCGGGCTTTGGTTTGATGCGGGGGCGTGTTTTGGAAAATAAGTGGTACTCCAAAAAGCAAATATAAACCACATTTTTTACGAAAACCGTTCCCCCCTACCAAAAATTATAGAAGCCCCCGTTTTGTAGGGAAAAAAATGGGGTTTATTTCTCCATGAGATTTTTTTGTCCTTCTCAAAAAAATTTTGGAGATTTTCGTAACAAACACTTTTTGGCCGCCATTTTCCCAATCTGGCGGCCGAAGCTCCAGCCCGATTGTGGGGAGTTTTATATGTTAAAAGTATATTTAAGGAAGGCCCCTTGCAAAAATTCAGCGACATCGCAATTTTTTCCTCCAAAAATTCTTATTTGACAGGATTATTCTAAATATTTGGGAATTTTATTAAAAAGTAAAAGGTCACTGTTTGCAAGCTTTTTTCCCCATACTTATTGTTGAATTGGTTTTTTCAATCCCGCCCCCCTGGCGCGAGTATTTGCATTATGACAAACCAATATTTTTAAACGAATTATATAAAAAAAATTTTAACTAATAATTTGAAATGAACTACTTTCGGGTAAAATTACAATATCTATAAAATCATAAGTTTGATACATGTACCATTTTTTTTAAAAGGGGGATATTAAAAAAACCCATTCTATTTTGCAGTGAAATAAATTTTTTAAATTTAAAAATGATGCTTGCCATGCAAGCGGGCAATATGATAGCTGACTCGCAATGCATGTATACGGTTCTATAAGTAAAAGGAAGTACATACTTTAGTTTATAAAATTGATGAACAATGTTTAAAGCCGTCTACTCCCTTTTCAAAAATTAAACACCCCACAAAAAATTTTGGTTATCACCCCCCCCCAAATATTCATACTGAAACTTTTCTATTTTATTTACAAATTACATTTTATGATAATACCATCCTTTGATGAACAAATCATGCAAAAAATCAAAGGAATGAGTTAAAAATATTTATATTACATTTTTTGGTGGCATTGTGAGGTAAAAGAAATATGCAAAATCTTTGTTTTAGGAGTTAAATGATAAGGCCTTCATCGTGTTCCATCTTAACATTTTAAAAAATTTTCCTGAAAAAATAATTCAGCAACTTTTATGTTTTTGTAAATTGCTCCAATGCTGGTTCTCAGCAAAAAAAAAAAAAAACTTTTACTTTGTAACGTACCATACATTTAAACATTATTAAACAAAAACCCCCCAAAAATAGATCCCTGGGGTACACCGTTGAGATACTCTGGCTTCACTCTCCCCACTCCCCCTCTCGCAAAATAATTTTTTTTTTTTTTGAAAAAAATTTTTTAAAACCCTGCCAAAAGAGGGCCCTAACGCCAATTCGTTTTAAAGCAACCAACATTTTTTTTATGTTCAGCGTAAAAATAAAAATAAAAAATAATAATAAAAATAATAAAATAATAATAAAAATAATAATAAAAATTTATTATTGATTCAAAGCGTTGTCAAAAAAGGGTTCAAACCCCAGTCGGGGCAAACTTTTTCGACAATGCTTTGAATCAAAAACTTTTCCTAAAGCGGGTTTATGCTAAAAACCAAAATCAAAAAATAAAAATATTTTAAAAAATATTTTTTTTTACAAAGAAAAACCCAATCAAACTGCATGGCTTTGGTGCTGCTGACAAATCTTACTCCACCAATCTAGAAAACGAAAATGCAATCTACAAGGGAACTCAAACTGACGTTTTCAAAAGAGTTCGTCTCTCAGAAAAGCCCCTACACAAGAGACATTTGAGAACTCATAAAGGTCACGTAGTATTAAACATCAAATAGGGGGTTTTAAACAAGGGGGAAAACTATTTGGAAAAACAAAAGGTTTTATGCGGGCTATTCAAAAGAGGATTGCACAAAAAATTTAAAAAATACTTTATACAAGATGCGACAGTAACGATCAATGAAAAAAGTAGTGAAAGGGGGGTGAACAACGAACACATATACCCGGGTGCCAGTCACTATGTAAAAAGGGATTACCTCTACAGACATAACCAAGTACTGGGCCAAAGCTCCCAATAGCTTTTGTAAAGGTTTGTTTGGGTCCCGGTACTTAATTGGTAGAGCTATGGCACTTTAAACCGGGGGTTTTGGGGTTCAAAACCCCGTGGGGGGGCAAACTTTTCGACAACCGCTATGAATCAAAACTATGCCCTTTAAAAGGGGCTATGCTTAAAAACCTAATTTAAACTACCCAACCATGGGAGATGAGACTGATTGGATTTATCCATCGATCTTTCAGATTTGACAGCTTCATTGCAGTTTTCGTTGGTTTATGTCATGAAAGTCAACAGTCACAAAAAAATGCGTTTCGAAAGGTTTGTTTGGGGGTCCCGGTGTTTAATTGGTAAGTTGGCATTTAAGCCGGGGGTTCTGGGTTCGAACCCCATGGGGGGAAAACTTTTTTCACAATGCTATGAATCAATAATAATAAAAAATAATAATAAAATAATAATAATAATAATAATTCTTTTTTGGGCCCCGATTGACTCATTCATGAGCATTGGCAGTCACATAAACTACATTTCCCATCGTTACAATGTAAATTACCAGTTCAAGTATCAATAAAACAGAAAGATCCATAAAAATTCAAAAAATACATTTAAACCCCCATTAAAATTTTAAAAAATCATGTCTTATGGTCCATAAATTCTTTAACGAAAAAAATGCCATGCTTAAAAAACTGTTTTATTTAAAAATTTTAAATTTTCCCCCCTCTCAAATTTTTCAGGCTTCAATAGATGGTTGTAAAACTTTGATCCGGCAAAAACCCCGAGCTTTTAGTAGCATTTGTAGCTAGGCCCGGGAATTCTAAATCGAGCTTATTTCAAAGTTATAGTTTAACTAGGGAAACCCCAAAGTCGTTTGTTAGACGATGAGTGAGCCTGTATTGAGTCACCCTTACAAAAACCAATTAAACAACCTTTACTTTCTTCCCCTCCCTTAGACCCCCCTAGTTATCATTGGCTAAAGTGAACCTTTTAGGGCCCGGACATTGACTGTCCTTAAACTTAAAACTTAAAAACCCTATTATTTATATCACAATATAATTACCTAACTTAAATAATTTAATGTTAAAGGGTACTCAAACACGGGGGCTCCTCACTCGTCAAACAACGATTTTGGCGTTTCCCTAGTTATTTTAAAAAAAAACAGGGGCACGCCAATAAATGGCGGCGCAAAATGGGTTTTTTTTTAAAAAATAAAAATAAAAACAGGGCCCCCTACTTGGTAATAGGTTTTTGGGAAATTTTTAATTATTTTCCCAAAGGGCTGTGATCAAGATCCACGAATTCCAATGGATATTCCCAAACCATGGATTTACAGAAACCCAGTTACTTTCTAAGTCCATACAAATCCTGCTAAGCCAAAAAATAATTTTTTCTTCGAAAAAAAAAAATTGACTTTAAAAATAAAACCCCTACACTTTTGAGTCTATTTTAAATTTAAATTTTCCCAACTAAGGCCCCCTACCCTATCATGGCTAATGGCGCTTTATGACCTTACAGTTACAATTGTTTTATACAAACTAACTTTTATAGCTATTTTATACTTATAAAATTTTAATGCAAATGTTCCCGTGTACTAAACACATGATGCTCACTCGTCTAAAAAGACTTTGGCTTTTTTCCTAGTCTAGTTGACAAAGGCCCCCTTTTATTACCCCAAATAGGAGCCCTGGGTTCAATCCCCGGGTCGGGAAGGGATTTTGAAATTTCGGGAAATTGTAAAAAAAACAATTCAACATTTTTGAAATGCTATAAACTAGTTCCTCTCTGGGGACAATACTTTTAAAAACATCCAGACAAAAACCGTCAAAATATTGCAGGTTTATAAATTACGAGCGAATTTTGGGGTACCTTGACGACCAACTTTTGATAAACCTTGCAGGGCCGGGGCTTTTTCACAGCCAGGAAAATAGCAAAAAAAAAAAAATCCAAAATCAACATCATTGTCGTTAAAAAATTTTTTCCCTTGGCAGTAAATTTTTTTTTCATTTAATTTTTTTTGTAGCTTTAATCAAAGGATTGTGCCATTTTTTTAGCAGTTCTCATTCTGGAACGGATGTTGTAAAATTTCAGCTCAATTTTTTAAAAGCCTTCGGCGTTAGGTATCGGCAGACAGAGTCACCTTTTTACAGGGGGCCCGGGGTTTTTTTTTCGACCTGCTTGTAGACAAACGTTCGCTGCCTCATCGCCCCTAAAAATAAAAAAAATAATTCTTTATTTAGCTGAACAGCTAGAAATACATTAATATTTCCTATTACCACATTTTACATTACATATTTCCGTACAAAATGGCCCTGACTAGATATCAGTCATTTTTTGATTTTAGTCTAAAGCCTTATCCCAAAAAAAAAATAACCTACCCCTTTCTTAAATAATATAATATCATTTTAAATATTTATTTTCTAGGGCGACGGTCGTCCCCCGGCAGACAAGCGAATACGGCTGCTAGGGCGACCCCGAACTCCGGCCCTATATACCCTCCAGAGTTTGGGGGGTTTTGCTACTGCACACGCCGCCCCAAGAGTTAAAACTTAAAACTCGGTTATACCTGGTATGTGGTCCCATGACATACCAAAAAAAAAATCAACCCGGCCCCAAACTCGTTTTGTGTTAAAAAGGGTCCACACGTCAAAATTTCCCTTTAAAACTGGCTGGGGGGGTGGCGGGGTGGGGGGGTGGGTGGCTATGAGTTCTCCGCGGAAAAAGGGTTCTTAGCCTACAAGAAAAAGGTAAATCTTAGAACTATGAATTGGACCACACCCTTTGGTGTATTTCAGACGCAGTGCCTTTTGCTTTAAAAAACCAAAAAAGGGGAACGGGACCGGAGAAAATCAAAAAATTTTTATGATAATCAAAACCGTAATTACCAAGGGTGGGAATTTGTACAAAATTGAAATTTACATGCTATTAACCCCTTTTAAATATCTTGCGTCCAAAACACAAGGGGCTAAATTGGGGGGAAACCGGCCCAAAATGACAAAAACATACTAACTTTAAAAATGAATCATTCCCCAAAAAAACGCTACAACTGAATGTTTCAAAGGGAATACATTTTTATATCTCTCATTCTTTTTCACTTTTTGAATGGAAAGCAAAATTGGTTAACGGGGACCCAAAAAAAACCCAAAAATTTTCAAAAGTAGGAATTCCGTACTCTTATGAATAATACGCTATACCGAAAACGGTTTCCTTTGAACTTTAAACTTGGGCCACACTCAGATGTCCTATAAACAAAAACCGGGCATTGGGACCGGGGGGAAAAACAAAACAAAATCAAAATCAAAACGGGAAATTTCTCAGGGGTAGTAAATTTGTACAAGCTTGTAAAAAACAGCTCTTAACCCTTAAAATACAAAAGCTTATGCTAGTGCGTTGGTCTTTTTGTTTGGTATCTGCTTCCAAGCAGAAGGGCCAGGGTTCGATTCCCGCTAAAGTCAGAAGTTTTTTAACTTCTGATTTGGATTAAATCTATCAGTTTTTGTCTTAGGGTTTGTAAAAGGTGACTTTGGAGCCGTCCTAGCAAAAACAAAACGCGTTTTACTCAGGCGTAGTAATTTTATAAAGCTTGAGATTAAAAAATGCCTTATAACCATTTTAATATCGTGTTAGCTAGTGCGTTGTCTTGGTTTTTAGGTATCTGCTTCCAATGCAGAAGGGCCAGGGTTTTGATTCCCGCTCAAGTCAGAAGTTTTTTTAAATTTATTTGGGGCTTAAAGTCTATCAGTTCTTGTCTTAGGGGTTTTTAAAAGGTGACTTTGGAGCCGTCCTAGCAACGAACACATAAAAAAATTCCCGAGTTGTTTTCCCGGGTCGGCTTGTTGTTTGGGGTTGATCGCGGGTGTTGCACTGTCCTACCATGATTTTTTTTCCCATTAAAAAAATGACTTTTGGTTGGTTTCGTTCACTCGTCATTGCGTCGGGGCCTGCAGGGTTGGCTTGGTCGCTTTGATTTAAAATTCCCCCCCTGAAAACATTATATATAACTGGTGGGGGACTCTAATAAAAATTTTTTTTTTTATTTATTCAAGGGGGATCTTTGGGGGGACCGTGGGCCCCAAAAAAGTAAAAAATAATTTTTAAATTAACAAATTTAATCATTCAAAATCCATCATTCACACCTTATAGCGAACGAACAACAAAAAAAAGTGATTCCCCCAAAAAACAAAAATTTGTAAAAACACGGCAGCCAAGCTCTCCCTTTAAAAGTCTTCGGGTTGAAGCTGTGAGTATAGAAGTTGAGCCAAACTTTTTTTTCTTTTTCCTAGTTTTTGCTTTGAAATATGTAAGCATTTCGCCTGTTTACGAGCGCCAGCCAACGATTTTTGTGGTAAAAAAAGTAAAAAATTTTTTAAAATCGAAATCATAAAAAAATGCTTGGGCCTTGAATTTGGTTCTGGCCAAAAATTTTTTTTGATTTTTGAGTTTAAAAAATTTACTTTTTTTCCACAAAAATGTTGGCTTGGCGCTCGCAACAGGCGAAATGATTTACATATTTTTTAAAACGAAATAGGGGAAAGAATAAAAAGCTTTGGGTCAAATTCTATAAACTACAGGGATTTACACCGAAGACTTTTGAAAGGGGAGTTGGCTGCCGTCTTTTTTACAAATTTTTTTTATTTTTGGGGGGTATAAAATTTCATTTCGAGACTGAGCTCTATGAAGAGATAATTTCTCTTAAAATAGAAAAATTTTTGGAAATTAAAAACACAGAAAGGGAAGTTGTTTTAAAATTCCCCCAATCCGGGAAATTAAAAATTTTATTTTCAGCTAACTTCTTATTGCAAACCCTTTTAAAAAATAACCGTTTTTAGCTGCTTTGTGCTAGTTCGTGAAAATGATGCTATTTGGGTTTAATTTCAAAACCCAGTAATTTTGGGAACAAATTTTATGGATCTTTAAAAATGAATAAATTGCATTAAGCTTTAATTTGTTCTTTAACATTTATCCTTGAAGAGTGTTCAGCTTTTCTTATTGAAACATAACGATTAGTCGTTACATTTAAGATGTTCGCATACTTATTTTGTAATTTCTGAAGTCTGTCAATATCCATGATAAAAAATTGTTGAACGAAATCGAAATGTGGTTGTACAAATTTTCTTATAAAAAAAAACAGTTTGACCCGAGGGCAGATGGACCAATTCTATTTTAACCTACTTCTTATAATTTTTGTACAAAGTACAACAATTTGCAACAATTTTTCTCTTTTTTTCCAACGTTGAAGTGATTCAAGGAGTGACGATCATTAGCAGTTTTCAGCAATATTAAAAAACAAGAGCAAAAATCCAAAGTCATCCGGTTAGGTGCTCAATTACAACAGAGCTGATTGGGGAAATTTTGTTAGACTGTTTGCAAACCTCTTCCTTGCAACTGGAATAGTTTTTGGGGAAATTTATAAAGCTGGAACTGCTGGGTACTATTTTTTGGATTGTCTTTGGGAATTCTCAAAATCAAAAATTTAAACCAAAAAAAGGCCTCCATGGGTTACTAATAAGTTAAATTTAAAATTCAGAAGACGTGACTCTGTTCGTAAAAGGAAAAAATCCCCCCTGAAGATCGAGAGTAGTTTTTAAAAAAAAAAAATCAGAAATCAAGTTAAAACTAAATTTGAAATGCTCATGATGAATATGTGGGAAGAGGGGAAAAATCGAAGAAATTTTGGGAAAAATATTCATAGCAGAAAAGGCAGTCCTTTTCAACCGATCATTCACTTTCGTGGGTCAACTTTCAGTCCGTTGAAATTGCGAATGCATTCAATAAAAGTTCCATACAACTTTTATCCTAATGACCGTCTCCCCCTACTAACGGGTTCCAGAAATATTGGCCCTAGCTCCAAAAAGATATCTATTTTTTTACGAAGAAAAAGTTAGGAAAATTTAAAAAAGTCGACCCAAAGCGGGGGCCCCGGGCCCGACTTCTACCGTGCCGAATTTACATACCCGTGCTGGGCTCTGGGTCCTTCTCTATGCGTATCTACAAACTTTCAGCTCTACTGCATGTGTTCCTGAGTAGGAAGACGCATCTGGGTTCCCGTCTTTAAGAAAAGGGGGATAGATTTTAAGTCGAATTTCAGGCCTATTTCTTGCCTCACTTGCATGCAAGGGAGGAGAACTGATTGCTAAACGGTTTTTTAATCACTTTAAAAAAAACAAAATTATCAATTTAAAACAGCAGGGTTTTTTACCAAAAGGTCTGCGTAACTCTCTTAACTGACGTTATCGACGTGGTTAAATTCACTTGAATGTCTTTGTCAAACAGGGTTTACTGCATTGCATTAGATTTGGGGAAAAAACTTTTGACCAAGGGGCCCTCACCAAAATTTTGGGGGAAATTAAAAGGATATAAAGTTGAACACAATGTAATAGGGTGGATAAGCTCTTTTTTTCCATAGGAAACAATCTGTAGTTTTTAATGGTTCTCGTCTGTAGAAGCTCATGTTACTTCTGGGGTGCCACAAGGGTCTGTAATTGGGCCTCTCCTATTTACAATCTTTTTTTAGATCTTCCCCCGTGGGGTGTCATCTCAAGTTTACCAGTATGCTGATGTACAAATTATTTCGACCTATTTTAGGTTTGAGGAGTTTATGCATTGCAAACAGATCTATCGCACTTGAAAATTTGGGGCTTGTTTGAAGTATGCAGTTAATGCAGCAAATCGCTAATACTTTTTAACTAGGTCAAAACACCCATTTCTTTTTAATTTCATTTTTTTAGGTAATGGGTTGTGAGGTAAACAAATATTAAACTCCTCGGTCTTACTATATCTTCAGATTTGAAATGGGATTTTCATACAGACAACGTTAGAGACAGAGCTTCCAAGTTTTTAGGGTTTGTCAGTGTAATTATATAAAAATAAATCGAATCTTTAAAAACTGCATATCTATCCTTATTGCCCCATATTAAAGTATGGGCTACCCGCTTTGGGACCCAATTTCCCCCAATAAAAACATGCAAAACTTGAGGTTATTCAAAAACCCTGCAACTAAAGTTTTTTTAAAAATGTTTTTTATTCTGAAAGTGCCTCAGCGCTTTAAAAAAATGTGGGCTGCCATCAATACAAAATTATTTTAAAAAAACGAGTTTGATTTTTTTAATAACTTAATTCCGGTGTTACGACCTTGATCCTTTTAAAAGAAAACAATTTAGAAAAAACGTTAACCGACATAATACGGCCCAAATTTTTAAAACCCCCCCCGTGCTGAACATTATTAACCAAAAACCTTTTTAACCTGGTGTTTCTTTTTGGGGAAAACTATTCCCCTTTGTAATCAAAGATGCTCCAAATTTCAGAATAGAATAAAAATATTTTTGTTAAATTGTTTTTTTTTGTCAGTATACTAATGAGGGTCCATATTTTGATACTAAAATTTTTGTTAATTTTTTGCTATTTTACCATTTTTTTCAAATAACATTAGGCCTAATTATTTTAATTAGTTTTTGAAGGGAAACAGGGTTTTTGTATGGGGCATCCCTTCTGTTCCTTCAAAAATGTTTAAATGACTTTACTTTGTCCCTTTATTTTTGAAAAAAAATAATAATAATAATATGGATTTTTTAATGAAAACTTATTTTTAGATCATACCCAAGTATTTAAAATTTTCAAAAACATGAGGCTTCATCCTCTATTTTTTCTTGGGGGCTATATGTCCATATTTATTTCAGCTAGGTTTTGCAGTGCCCATTAACATACACTTACTTTTAATACATTTATTTAAGAAAGTTGATACTTAAACCATTTTAAACAGTCTTTATTTTTTTTTTAAATGTCAATCATTTCTTGTAAATCTTTGCTCGAGAAAAAAATTACGGGATCTCTGCATACAAGTTAAGATCATTTTCTAACATTTTTCAAAATATTCTATAAATAAGAAACAAAAATGGGCCCCAAAATGACCCCTGTGGGACCCAACATAATTTTTTTACATCCCGATATCACTTTATTTTATTTTTTCCTCGACTTCTATCACAAAGGTAATCACAATCCAATCTAGCACCTTTCCCTCCACCCTACTTACCAATTTCTCAATAAGTCTAGATCTATTTATAGTCTCAAAGGGGCTCTTTGATCAAGAAAAAAGCTAATTTGATAGGTTATTATCCATGCTTTGAGTCCCTTTCGAAAATTTAAAAATTAAATGCAGTCTCACATCATTTCATTTCCTAAAAAACCCAAGACATTCAATTATTAAGCTTTTTATCAAAATATGCATACAACTGATTATGAAAAAATATTTTTAATACTTTCTCAAAACTGGCAACATTTTTATTGGTCTAAATTTAGAGGCAGTTTTTGATTTTCTAATTTTTTTATAGGAACTTTTAAAAGATTTTTTCCATTTTTTTAAAAAATTTTCCTGTTTTTTTTGGCATGTTAATTTAAATTAAGGAGGTTAAACTTTAAACGTAGGATTTGTACTACTTCATTTGTTTCAAAATCAAAACCATGCACATTTCAAAAAAACAAAAACAGTTAAAAATGAAAAACAGTCAAAGTTAAAAAAGTTTTTTTTAAATAAATCTCTGCGTGCGTCATGGGTACTTGGGTTATTCTGACTGCTCTTTTCGGGGCTTAAAAAAAACTTATAGCACTGGAAGCTTTTCCCCAAAAAACCCCCTACCGTATTGCAGTCTGGAGTACACGAACGCATAGATCCCTTTTAGTGTTTTCCCTGACGATACTTCCCTCAGGCGTTTTTTAAAAGCATCCTGAGGCTATACCTTAGGACAAAACTCATTTAAGGGGGGCCCCAGTTTAGCGTTCTATCCAAAGTTAACCATAAAGAATTTTATTTTAGAAAATCCAAATTAAAATTTTCTTCTCAATTTTTTAATTTAAAGGACTAGAATCATCTGTTTTTTTACACAATGAAATTTCATAATAGATTGTCCGTATTTAAAAATATATTGTTTACATTTTCACCCTTTATTAATTTTCGCTCCTGTTTGGCCCCTCTAAAAAATATCCGTTTCCCGTGAGATAATTGCTTTTATATTGCAAATACTTAAAAAGCCATTTACAATGTGCGTGGTTGATCATTTTCAAAAGCAGGAAAAAAAAAGGGTAAAATCGACCCCCCGTGGGGCCCAAATTGTTGGTTTCTGCAGAAAACTGCCTTTAAAACCCTTAGAATTGCGTAGTGACATATTTGTCCCCTATTTCTAAGAAAGATGTATCCACTTTCTGACGCTCCCTTTGCCACACCTTTGCCACACAAAGAAGCTCTGCAAAAAACCCCAACATCTAGGACATTTGCACTGCAATTCTCCTTTACCCCTGTTTTACTCCATCCCGCCATGAAGAATATCCAGGTGCTAGCTTCCTTATGCGAACATGGGGCGACCAACATAAAGCGTGTTCCTATGAGTGCAGAGAAGTCTTCTCCAAACCGGACAAGAAAATCCCAGGAAAGGGACTGATGAAAGAGGAGCTTAGAAAAAGAAACAATTCCCGCTTATTGTAATTTCTCAAAGGAACCCTTCCAGTTTAAGGAGTTTTGTGGGTTTTCTTTTTCTTAATAAGATTTCTTTTCCCCCCTTTTCAATTGAAGTTTCAAGCTAAAAGGAATGTACTGTAAAGACCCCTCTACCTGCTACAAAACCCGGGAAAATGCTTCCCGCATAAGAACGATTTTTGTACTAAGTCGCTAAAATATCGCCCTTTTGGTAGACCCTGGCACACAGCAGCTCCTCAAATGCCATATCAAATTTGGTGAACTAAAGCGTGTTAGCATTTCGTCAGCTTACTCACCCTCCCAAATTAAAAAAGTCCTGAGTTGTTGGGAAGAGCTCAAACACTTTAATTCACGGGAGTTCCTTGTCGGAAAAACTCCGGAGGATACTCCCCATTTTTTGTGTTTAAAAAATGTTTTTAATACCCCCCTGGGAAAATTTAAAACCCATTATCTTATTTTAAATTTTTAAAATAAAAATTTGGGGACTTACTCAGGGGGGGGGGGGGGGGGGGTATAAAAGCCTCTTTTCTTAAATGATCCTACGTTATGTGAGGTACCCACCAAAATTTTAGCTTCTAGCCCAAAATGCAAATTCATATTATTTTTTACGTAATACTCGGCACTTTTTTAAGGGGAGGGGGCATTCCCCCCTTGGCCGTTCAGAAAGCTCTATTCTAAAATGATCTTATCTTTGTGGGGTTGCCGACCCAAATTTTATGCCCATGGTCTAAAATGCACAATTATTTTTATTAATTTTTAAAAAAAATCTCTGGATTATTCAGGGGAAAGGGGGGAATTCCTCCCCCCCCCCCCCCCGGGGCCGATCAGAAAACCTCTATTCCTTAAAAGCTGTATTGGTATAGAAGTGTGGCCACAAAAAATTTTATGTTTTTACCCCCAAAAGCCGATTGTTATGATTTTTTAAATTCCACCGACTAAAAGATGTATGTGTAATAAAACAAAGAAAGTTTTAAAAACTAAATTTTCGATTTTTAGGAAAAAATTATTTTTCAATTGCGCTAAAATTTTTACACTAATGTTTAATTTATTAAATTAAAAAGGGCCGTGAAAAAAACATGACAAACGGAAAAAGGGATTAGTGTTACAAATCGAAGAAACGTTTAAAAAATCGAAAAACTTTGTCAAAATTCGATTTTCATAGGAAAAAATTTTTTGATTGCACTCAAAAATTTTACACAAATATATCAATTCATAAAATTTAGGTCGGGAAAAAGTTCATCACAATCGGATAAAGCATGTAGGTGTTTAATGTCGATGAAATTTTAAAAAATCAAAAAAAAATTGTAAAATTGCGATTTTCAAGAGAAACAATTTTTTTGATTGAGCTACAAAAGTGGGAGTTCTAAGTTCAGAGATTTCGAAGGCCTCCAAAAAATGTCTTTGCAATTGGAGTTTTGGGTTTAAAGCATAAAACATGTTAACAGACACCACAAAATAAAATTAAAAAATTAAAAAACATTCCGGATTTTGTTCCTCAGTGTTGTGAAATGGAATCTTCGCTTCGCTCGCTACGCTCCTCAATCATTTCAAATTTGAATTGTGTTTCAAAATATATATGTTAAATTAAGTTCTTACATTTACGCGCTAGGTGAAAGACCCATCCAACTGAAGCAAAAGATGACCAAATTATGGATTTGGTGTCTACCGTTTACTAGATTTTTTTTCTATCGCAAACGCTTTATCAGCGCTTTTTTTTGGATGAGCGTAATTGGGGCATTGAGATGCCAGGTGTTATGCAGATGTTTTGTTGTCTGTGAAAAACTAATTCTCAGTCGATTTTTTTTAAACGAAACAAATCGTAAATTTAAAAAATGAAAAAGTCGTAAAATTGCGATTCTCATTAGAAATTTTTTTTTTGATTGCGCTAAAATTTCACACGAATATATTAATTCCTAAAATAAGGGTTCTGTGAAAAACCATTACAATCGGATAAAAGATTTTTTTTTTAAATCAAAAAAAATCGATTTTTATGAGAAATAGTTTTTTGATCGCACTAAAAAAATGTGGCAGTTCTAATTTCAGAGATTTAAACAGCCCTTCATAAAATTTCATCGCAATTGGAGTATCGGTTTAAACCCGGGAATCGTGTTAACAAACACACAAAAAATACAGAAAAAAAAGAAAGAAAGAAAAAAAAACATTCCGGATTTCTTTCTCCGTTAGTGAAATGGAATCTTCGCTTCGCTCGCTACGCTCATCTAATTAAAATTATTGGGTTTAAGTGAAGGATATATGATAAGGTAGTCTTAGGGTAAATAAATTAAAATCGTCAAGACTTAATTAGGGTTATATCTCATCATTTATTAAATTTCACATTATTACACATTAACAGACTTGGTTCATAATAGGGTTTATGCATGAAAGGAGACATGTTTATTAGTTCCACTTCTCCTATATGAAGTCAGTCATACACGTTTTTTCTGGATTTGGAGTAATTAAACGTTCTTCTTGCTGAAGACGTTCAATTAGTTCTTTAAAACCACGTCATGCAGGTTTACACTTGTTCACTCGAAACCCTTTTTTAATTGCAGACATTTTCTGATCGTACTTATTTTTAATTCGCAGTAGGAAATTAAATACCACTTATCTATCTCACCATAGGTTTTGGGGAAATAAGTAAGTGTGAGTTACGATCTGAGAATACTTAACCAATTATGTCACGTCACTTCACCGAGGTACACCGACACATTTTCATTTGTAGATTTTTACAACCACTGTACTACCATGATGAAATTTAACACAGATAATGTTTATTCAGCATCTTGTTTTAAGGCGTATTGCGCGCATCTTCTCCAACATTAAAGATGTAGGTGTACAGTATCTCCAGTTCACGGACAAGCTGCTTCCATCGTTGAGCTGTAGCCTAAGCTGAATTCCTCTTCCACCCTTTGGGCCCCCAGGATTTGCACATAGGGCGTAAAAAAGTCCTTCATAGGGTATCCTGTCCCAACATTTTCGTGCGGCACCCATTTAGAAGACACATTTTTTAGCAATATCTGTTCGACTTTTAGATGATCGGTTCGTAAGACTTTTCATCAGGAGCAGAACAGCAACAGAAGCTAGCAATGGCCGTTTTGCTTTCGTAACCGGTTA
>JAMZAV010015297.1:0-13003 GCA_024449915.1 Sweltsa coloradensis | reverse complement strand
AAAAACAATGTTGTTAAAAAAAATTGTACCAATAGTTGACAAGACAATTATAAACTTCACCTACAACCTTTCAATTCCTACATATTTTCCATGAAAATCATGAAAGATTCTTTAAAGCATGTTTCCTAGTATTAACCAGCAAGCCAAATACTAGCTCAAGCATGTTAAAACAAATCTTTGAATGCAATTTTGGAACTTTATTTGTATTCCTTGGATCTTTTATGAATTTATATCACCAGCAAGTACCCAATTGTTCATTATTAAACCACTTTAAATATGGTTTTATGTTGGGATTCAATCTTGACCCAATAATTTTGCCATTGTTTTTTTAAGCTTGTGTTAAAAACATACTTTTATATCTGAAGACAACCTCCTGAAAATAACAAACATTTAACAGAAGAATGTGAGGACACAACAGCCAATACTTGCTGAAACAACACACTCAGCAGATAGGCGAGCTATCTCATTCTGACCAAACTTAAACCCCACGGGTTATGGACGGAACAAACGGGGCGCAATACCGAGATAACAAGCACTTGAATGAAGAGCAATGCAGAAAAGGGAGTGAAACAAACTTTCAGTCTAGACAGAACAGACATCCTCGTAACGGCAACACACACAAAACAAAACAAATTCAGTAATAACAGAAGCTAAATTCTTGTACTGTGGAGACCAAACAAGAACAGAACGAAGAGCGGAGACAAAACACGACCGTCTCAGACAAGAACAACTGACCGACTGCGAGACTGACGCTGCGCTGCGTGTACTGTAGCCTGTGTAGATGGCAGTCAAAAGGTGCGGGGCGGCGAGGTCATATCGATGTTGCACGTCAAGTGCATTAAAATTATTCAAAATCGTATGATGGACACTAGCACTTAATCTCCAAGATGTATAAAAATTGGTTGTGAGCTATATTTAAAAGTGCTTTAAAAGTGCCAGATGCACATCAGAAGAAATTTGCCCAAATTGTAGTTTTCCGGCTCACTCCCTCCTTCTGAGGAGAAGCAGCGCTGTGTAAACTGAAAGGGCCCCCATTAAGCTCGGTTACGCACATGCCCAATGTGGTGGAGAACAAGCAATCCTGGAATTATCAATCACTTGTCAACCGTGCTTCGGGGTAGTGTACTAATCTTGAATATCTAAGTTAAGATGTAGGAGTGTTTTATTTGTTACGTGTTTTGAGTGAAAGTGAATTTGGTATTGTATTCTCTTAATTTGATTATTAAATTTAATCGTAAAGTGATTTCGTCAAATCAAATCACAACTATTGTTTAATTGTCATTGTGCCACATGCTATCTACGAACATTTTGTTCATATTTCATAATTCGTCGAGTGATTTCGTCAAATCAAATCACAACCATTGTTTAAATGTCATCGTGCCACGTGCTATCTACGAACATTTTGTTCACGTCATGAAACCGTCGAATGATATGTCAAATGGCTAATTGAGACGACAGGAGGGACGTAAGGGGCGACGCGGGAGGACAAGGGGGGTGGACAGGCCTGTGCTGGTCAGAACCAGCTACAAGCGTATGGGGAGGGCAGGGATTCCCCCACGTCGTGGTCGTCTCCGTCTGTGTCATCATCTGTCCGTGTTGTCATTGTCGTCGCGGTCGGAGAGGTAGTCAAGCCACTAATCAAAGTATGGACAATGACTACAACTACAACTTCCCCAAAACCGCCACTGGTGTTAATTAGACTTGTTTTGCTATTCCATCCGGATACTATTTTTTCTTTCTATATTTTATCAGGTTGGATGGAAGGCAGTGAAACGAATCTTATTTCAAAATTGATCATTATTATAATAGGTTCAGCGACTAGCCGGCGGCCTTGCTAGAAAGGCCGATTGATTGGATATTGCTTTACGTCTCATATATATGCATATTTGTGCAGTATGTCACTACAAACCAGGCTGAACGTTACATCCGACGAGTAGCTCAACTGACTGGAGGCAAACGGAAGAACCTCACAACTTCAGGGGGCTACACACACGCCTGTATGGGTGCCGGCCAAAATCATATATATGGACCTAAGTGGCATCTAACTCCGTGGAGAAGACTAAAAAAAAGGTGTCCAGGTTTTAACTTGAAGCGTGTGTTAGAGAGGCGTGAAAGAGTCGGGGTAAAGCGTCATATCGAGTTTTCTAAACCAAATCCGAACAGGAAACGTTGCGACGCAAATGTTGGCCCTGAGAAGGACTATGGACCCGATGCAGCCAGCATCGACGTAGACGAAAGTCGGCTCAACTCCAGGATGGAAGAGTTGTTGAAGAGTTTACAACGGCAAATAGATACACAGAGAAAAGTGCTGCGTTAGAGAGACACTGTAGGTCAGCGTGAGAATCCCAAGTGGCGAGAAGCGCGCAGAAATAGAATAACAGCTCATAAATTTGGCGTCATTTGCAACCGACGGCCCTACACGATATGCCCCAATCAGGTAAGTTTCGACACTGTATATAATACGAATATTTTATAATCGAATTCTTATGAAAAATCTGAAATCATTCGAATTACAAATGACTTAAACGTTTTTCAACCGTATCACAGGTAAAAGAGTTGTATGTGAAACATCCGTCATCGAAGGCCATTTAGTATGGGATCGACAACGAGCTAAGGGCAGTAGCTGCGGCTGCGTATGAAAGCAAAACCGGCAGCACATTGATTGGATATTGCTTACGTCTCATATTTATGCAACTTGGCTAATCGTGACAAAGGGAGGGACGTAAGGGATGACGCGGGGGGACATGGGGTGGGCAGGCCTGTGCTGGTCAGAACCAGCCACAAGCGTATGGGGAGGGCAGGGGTTCCCCCATGTCGTGGTCGTCTCCGTCTGTGTCATCATCCAAATTTTAAAAGACGGAGTGGCAGCTAAGACCGTAAGACATTGTCTTTTGGACTATTAAAATACATCATTACTATTATTATAATTATGGGTGGTGCGGGGAGGGGGTTAGGTGCAAGAGTGAGATTAATAACAGGCGACTAGACTAAAAATACACTATTTTTTATAGAAGGTAGGTATGGTATAAATTTGGTATTTTATATTCTATCACAGTATGTGGAAATGTATATGCTCATTTAGAATATCTTCAAAGACACATGATCTAGAGCTGACAGACCCTTAAATAAAACGTTTTATTTCCACCACAACTCTTTTTAGTGGGACAAAACACGAGTAACTTTTAGACAACAATATTGGATTAACAAACCTAACTGTATGTCATTCATTCATTACAAATACAATGCAAGTATGTGGATGAATAGGAAATAAGATGAGCTTTCTCACGATATAAACATTTTAACTGTAGGGTAGAGGAGTAGTGTTGTTTTAGGACACTCAACAGTAGAGTTACCATTGTCATGAACAGAACTTAACACTTAACACACACAGCCTGAACGAACGGAACAGGTGGTGCACAATACTGGGAAAACGAACACTTTACTGTGGAGAAATAATTAATATAAAGTGAAGAAAGCATCAGTCTGGACAGAACAGACATATTCTTCAAGAACAGAACGAAAACACGCCCGCCTGGGACAAGAACAACCGACCGACTGCGAGGCGAGGCTGCCCGGCCGCTGAGCTGTGTGTACTGATGCCTGTGTTGGTGCCAGTCAAAAGGTGCGGGGCGGCGAGGTCATATCGATGTTGCGCGTCAAGTGCATGGAAATTATTCAAAATCGTATTGATGACAGTAGCACATGATGAACTAATTGGTTATGCCCACGACCAACTCTCGATGCTTCACTCCCGCGATGGCTGTTACCCTCCCCCTCCCAACTGTTGCGGTCACAATGCAAGGGCTGTTATATTCAACACACTCACCCCCTGTGCATTTCTGTATTCAACATTACATTATTTAATAAAGCAATTGTTTTATTACAATGGCTAATATAATGTGATGTTATTTCTTAAAATTAACCTGACTCAGATTTGCTGTTAAAATAAAGTTCGGTTATGAAATAAATTCGAGTAAAAGCGCGAAGAGTTGGGAGTTTCAATTTGGGGTAGTGACCCTCACCTCACTCCTCACTGCTAGTTCAACCTCGGTGTTCAGTGCACTTTGTGAGTCCGTGACAGTGTTCGTTGTATGTACCGTATTGAGAGCTAGTTGCTGTTTTTGCGAATGCGAGTTAATTGACTAGAATCCCGGAATGACCAGACACCCTACAAAAAACAACAGCCTTTTGTTGAAGAGAAGCTTTGAAAGTATAATCTGGGTCTAATGAATTAAATGATGTCTAGTATATAGTTTCAAAAATGCTTCAAGGGAACTCAAGGAGTCTGTGCAGATTAGAAACTTTGATCCATTACTCCTCTCAACAAACAGAAGGCTTTGTAAAAGTGCAAATAGTTCAGCATTGTACACACTAAACATTGGGTTGAGGTGGAAAGTTAAGTTGCCTGCTTACGTAGTTAAGGCCCAATCAACCGAATTGTCCATTCTAGACCAATCAGTGAAAATGCAACTAGTCAGGAAATTGAGCGCAATTTTTTTGAAAAATTGCTTGCTATTGAGTGATGGATGCAAGAGCCTTTTTGTATCGAGAGTTTCGTAATGCGAGTCGCCTTACTGAGCCCAAGGTGAAACGAACCTTAGAACGTTATGATAGCTAAAGGCAGGGTAGTGTGCAATTGTTCTGGTTTTGTGTAATAGTATTATATTCGTACAACCTGATATATTTGTATGTGTGACAATACATTATTCTATTACTACTAAAAAAAATCTTTTATTCAATCATATCATAAGATAATCATCACATAAGAACTTTTTTAAATCAACTAAACAATAAGATAAAACAAAAAAACTCGCACAGAAACCGGTCAAACTTGTAATTTGTCAAAGCTCTGCAACCAAAATAAATAACACAACCTGTACGAACCGAACTGACAAAGAACTTCACTGAGATCACAAACCCTTTACCGAGCAGCAAGACAAGAGTATGTAACGAACAAGACTATGTACTGTGGAGGTCGAACACGCAACGAAAAGCGAAGACAATACACATTCGCCTGCGACAAGAACAACAAACCGACTGCGAGGCTGCCGTTGCGCTGTGGGTACTGTAACATGGCTAGATGGCAGTCCAAAGGTGCGGAGCGGCGAGGTCATATCGATGTAACACGTCAAGTGCATTGAAATTATTCAAAATAGAATTGATGCCAGTAGCACATCAACTCTAAGATATGGGGAATCATTAGTTGTTCGCGAAAATGCGAAGCAGAAGATAACCATACCATAAAACACCTGGGTACCTGAAAATGATTATGTAGGTTTCCCAAGTCAGGAAGAGGAGTAGGCCCTTCCAATGCAAGAAGTTGAACGATTACTCTTGGCTTGCATATTAACACGTTAAAAAAGGTGTGTTCCGCAAATGCAAACAGTCTCGATATTGGTAAAGGTACACATCAAACCGTAAACAACTTAGTTTTGGATCCATTCACTAATTGGAAAAATGCGATAGAGGTTTTTCAAAGCCATGGATCAACCAGGTATCATCGTGATAACATGGTTGCAGCAGACAATTTCATGTCAGTTTATGAAAATAGGCAAGAAAACATCATTATGCAGTTGGATTCTCAGGGCAGGGAAGAAGCTATGAAAAACCGAGAAATGCTAGGAGCTATGATCGATACTATTCGTTTGTGTGGAAGGCAGGAGATAGCTCTACGTGGTCAAGTAGATTGGGGCACAATTGAACTCACGGAACCCCAACACAATGATGGAAATTTTAGAGCCTTGTTGCGGTTTAGGGCTAACTTCGGCGACACCCTTTTAAAAACGCATTTAACAACTAGTCCAAGCAATGCTATGTATACAAGCCCACATATTCTGAATGTGCTAATTTCTATCTTTGCCAAGGAAATTCAGAAAGTGATAAAGTATCGAATCCAGAAGGTCAAATTCTACACAGTTTTGGCACACGAAACAACTGACATAAGTCGCGTTGAGCAGTTTTCGTTGTGCATTAGATATGTAGATATCAAAGAAAGCAAACTAAGGAAAGATTTCTTGACGTTCGTTCTGGTGTACGACATGACAGGAGCTGGGCTGGCTTCTACAGTGAAAGAAACACTAGCAAATCTTGGGCTGGACCTTGCCAATATCGCGGTCAAGGAGACAAACAGCAGAGGAATTCAGTTGGTGTTTTACCGGGAGTGACAACAACCGTGAACATGTTGAGATTCGGGTTTACCACGCAAAAGCGTAAAGTCAGTGAATCGGTGACGGAATTAGAAACCAAAAATGTATAACAATTTAAAGTGTTAAAAATTGGAAATACGATGCTTCATATATTAAATTCGGATTAACAGTTTCAAGTGACGGTCAGCTGCCTTTGTGTGTTGTTTGTGGTAAAACACTCAGCAATGTATCAAACCGAACAAATTAAAAAGGCATCTCGATACAGAACATTCAGCATTAAAAGACAAGTCAGTAGATTATTTTGAGCGCAAGAAAATTGATTTCAAAAGTCAACTGGAGGTTATGACAACCTCTGCTAACACACCTACGGCTGCAATGCGTTCATCTTTTATGATTATCTTATAGAATTGATCAAGCAAAAAAACATTTACTATCGGTGAGGGTCTAATTAAACCGTGCATTATTGACGTATGCAAAGAGATTTTGGGAGATGCGGCTTGTAAAAAGTTTAACCAGATACCGCTCTCGAATGATACTGTTTCAAGAAGAATGAATAGTATTTCCACTAATATTGAAAACCAACAATTGATCAACCGAGAGTGCTGTTATAACCCGTAGGAATTTACGTACAGAGAGAGAGAGAGAGAGCATGCTCTACCGGGCTCAAAAGGCAGGACTAGCAATATGCCAATCAAGATTTTTGAGCCAATACGGCGCGGGCGAGTTATATGACTCAGTCACCCGAGAGATGTGTTACTCTGTGCACTCGCTGACTGACTGAGCGGGTCCCACTGCGCATAGACCCCGCACAAAGTTACACGAGTGAATTGTAGCTTGTTTCAAACACAATCATTTCGCGATTTTCTACGGTATTTTATTATACTGCACGTCTTTAATCTCTCATCCCCAATAGAATATGATTATTTTATTACACATATTTTGACACTATTAATGGTTATTCTGGAAATACGAGTAGGCAATTAATAAAACAAGGAATACAAACTAAAAAATGTAACCTAGTACTGCGCGAATCTTCAGCAACTTATTGTTGAATTACGACTGAAGGAAACGTGGAGAAACAAGTTGTTAATGGTGGCATCCATCACAAAGTGAAGATAAGCAGTGTTAGGATTTGTCAAATTCAATTCATTTTTCAATCATAAGATATGTTTTGTTTCCCGCTTCTTACATCGCCGTTTATAATAAATCGTACTCAAAACCCGCAGAATTAATTAACTTTGCTTAAATGACAAAGACAACTGACAAGAGGACGTTATAATCAAAGATCAGTAAAAATTAAATCGAATACTATATAAATTTGATTCCCAACAAAAAGCTATGAAGTAACATCTAGGTGCCCGTTAGGGCGCCCAGCCAAGCCGCGGTGCGCTACACACTCAGGCACCTTCTACTGCAAGAAAAGTTGGGGTTATTTCGAGGTGTTATCCAGCCGTAATGAAACGTGATGTCGAAACGAAACGTCGATCACCGGTAGTAACGCTCTCTACCATCGACTTCGTGCACCATCTTGTTTGACGTCACGTTTTAGGCCTAGATCAGCTGCTATGCCTAGTTGTGATATGGTCGTGGTAGATACTCGTGGCTCCGCTAAAAGTGCCTGTAGAAAAGCGGGCAATGGAATTTAAACTCGAAGGGCCCTACTCTTGGGCTAAAATACATCTTTGCAAATGGTGCAAATGAAGGTTAGACCATGAAAGATGCGACACGTTAGTCAAGCACTGTGAAAGTGAGAGGCACAAGAAGAGATGCATTTTAGGCCAGCCGACTGGCCTGGGCCTAGGATCGACGACTGATGCTAATTCTTTGCCCTCAACTTTCAGGCAAATTTCTTTGAAAGAAACCATTTCTGCTGCAAAAAATTAAAGTTGATCGTGGGCGTTCATCCTTGAAACAATATACAATAGTAGGCCTAGGATCACATAGCCTAATACCATTATAGGGCCTAGGCCTAGACTCTTTGAATATATTGCTGCAGTGAATGAAATATTTGTCCGATCTATAGGCTAGATGTGTGTCTTTTATTTACAAGGGATTGTCACTCCCTTCCAGACATTAATGCTCTGTTGAGCAAATTACCTTCATTGCAAAAAGCTAAACTGGTATTCCTAGAACAGCTTAAAACAACTGCACAGCAATCAGCTACCAAATTGAGGGATTTACAGATAGCATGATCCAGCTAAGATGATATGGTCTGGTCTTGGTGGCCTGTACGACCCACAGAATTTAGACAAATCACCAGTTTCAGCACAAGATTTTTCTTTTTATTTCCTGAAAATGCGGAAACGCTAACGATGTTAGCATTTGATTAGCATTCATTTGGTATGTGGCAGGTTCTTCATTTTTACTATTACCTATTCTTTTGTTGTACCCTTCAGTCCTTTTAGTAGGCTGAGTCCTAGAGCTAAGCCTACACATAATGTGCATGATATCACTGTGTACTTGTTGTTCAAAAAATGTCATTTTTCAAAGACTTAGCGTTGATTCTGTGATTTTATGCGATTTTGTAATTCGGGACGGATCGGGTTCGCGTGTTCATGATGACGCCTCTTTTGCACACCTCTAGGCATAGCCATTAGGCCTACAGAAGGACAATGATAAAAAATAATTTCAATTTCATGTTTTATCACAATTTTTCTTTTTTTCTTTTCTATTTCTTTTCCTTTGGTTCATTAATTAATTTAATTTAGTATCTATTTGAATTTGTTACAAACATTTTGTGTTATTAATACATTGTTGTTTTAGTATTAATATTCAAAACTTTACTTAACGATAGTTCTTGATTGTGTCTATTGTGTCTGCATGAATGTAATTAAATTTATTTAGTTGTATTCTTTCGTAAATCAGTTTTTTAACTGAATAGGATAGACCTTCAATAAATAAATTTTGAAACAATATTTACATTCTTGTCCAGGTGCCATCAAGAAGATGCCTGGCATGGCAGAAACTTCCAATAGGGCATTGGAAGATGCCATGAAAGACTGACTTCGGCGAGCCAGTGACCGCTTGAGAATCAAGGCTAAGAAGAAATCTGCCGACGTTGTTTTGGAGAGTGAAGAGAATGGCTCCGAACAAGTAACTGAAGATGCTACGGGTATTGTAGCAAACAAAGAAAATGATGTCTTAAGGAGAAGCGCTAAGAAGCATCCAACTTTTTTCGTGTATTAAATCCGGTAGGCACTACTTTGTTTACAGAACATTTTAGTGTGAAAACGAGCGTGATATGATGACTTTTTATTTCTATTCAGTTCTTGTCCATAACCATCAATATTAAAAAATGGTAGTGGATAATATTGTGCATGAAACATGAATATGTCTGTATAAAATCAATTGGTGGATTTAGTAAAGAGATTGAGTACATAATCCATCTCAAATATTGCTCAAAATATAACAAGATTTTCTTAATCTTGCTCAATATTGCTGGACTTTCCTGCTTAATTATGTTCTGTGTAATAAAATCTTAGATTTCTTTGCATTCCCATCAGAAATATAATATGCATTCTTAGAAGTCTGCCCCATTTTAAACTATGATCTTAATTTTCAGATGAAGTGACGCTAAATTTGCACCACACGAGAAAGAACGAGAAATTATAAGGACACTGAAACGTACCAGACCAATCATACTGTCAGACTCAACACCTATGTCAGTCCCCTTCTACAGCAGATACCATGATATATCCCCATCCCCAACCGACACGATTCGTGACACCCCCTCCCCCCCACCCATTCCACCACCATGTCCAAATCCAACCGAACTACTTCTCCATATCTAGGCCTTCCACCCCCCCCCCTCGCCAACAACAACTAACAGATAACCCAACATCGTGAGCCCATCCCCCATAACCGCCCTAAAGAACCGCACAAGCCGCCCCGCGGAAAATCACATCCTATATAGCTCACGACGAAACAGACTCAGCCTTTGCTTCCCTTCACCCACGTGCAAACAGAGACAGCACTAACTCGGTACCCTCCGCACCCAAATTCCGAATACCCAAAAGGGACCCCCCCCCCCCTTCACCGAACAGTTCAGCTTCGGGAAAAAAGAGAGGATTAAGCAGTAAGAAATCCCGAGCCTCCTATCCCTTAAAATACCATGCCGACGAGGGGTGGACAGGCCTGCGCTGGTCAGAACCAGCCACAAGCGTATGGGGAGGGCAGGGGTTCCCCCACGTCGTGGTCGTCTCCGTCTGTGTATGTAAAAACTCATTATTTTGTTTATGCTTATATATTTTATTATGTAATCTCGATTAGTCTATCTGTGCTTTCAGACGTTTCCGGTAGTGCAAGCCCTCATGACCAGAAAAGCTCAAGGGGCGTATGAGCAATTCCTGGACTACGTTAAAACTGTTGTTGCCCCACAAATAAACCCCCTCGGAAATACGAACCAATTTTGAGAACGCCCTCATGGGGGCGTCTGGGGTGATGTTTCCACAAGCAAACTTAGCGGGATGCTGGTTTCACTAAGCCAAGGTAAATATACTCAAGAGTGTTACTCGCATCTCTTTACAGCGCTATTTTCACTAAATTCACATGCTTAATTCACCAAACTATAGTTTCTATGGCCGCACAAAACAGCCAAAGGGTAGCCATACACATCTCCTAGGAGAATAGGAGAGGGTCTTCACCTCTCAGAAGACATCCATGGGTGAGATATAAATGCTTAAGAGTCTAACCTAATTCTGCTTCCGGAGTGGTGAGTACCAATACAATTGTTGTGTGCTTCAATGTATTTACTAATTTCCACCTCTAGTGTGATATCAAATACAGCAGCGTTTAGTACTAATTTCCACAAGCCGATCATAGCGCCCCTTTGTATATGTATATGGTATTAGGTGCGTTATGGCCCGTTTTCTCAAATTAAAATTACATTAATATACCTACAAATTAACAAATAATACATTTAGCAGTTATTACCATATTCATCGATTTTACTGTCATTATAGAGTTAAGACAAATGTCACACGGCGCATGTGTGACGCCAGGTTTTGCGCCACGAAGCTTACAGAAAATTATGTGACCGGTACTGTAAATAACTAGTTATGAATCACACTGATAAGGAGCAGCCGAGTACGAAGGTAGATCTTTGGTTCCGGGATCCAATTCCAGGTATCATTCCATGAACTTGTTCTCGCCGGCAGAGCCTGCCTGCTTGAGGAGATTAAGTTCAGCTTCTCTTGCACAGCTCGAGCAACTTTTACCAATCCGTTTGCGGCAGAAGTGGTTCAGAGAAAGCAGATTTTCGAATTTGAGTAGCTCACTGGAATGTCAATGTATTTCCTTGAAGACTATCTCAGAGACGCACACAACATCCACATCCGCACCAGTGGCAATGGCACAATTATCGTACGAGATGCTGCCACTGAGTCCTCCTGGCATTGCGACGACGACGTCCTCGGCACCATGGTATATGTACTTATGGCCCACTACCGCGGGGTTTACAAGGCTCAGGCATGATTGTCAACTAGCCTCGGCCGTTGCCCTAGCAATCGTTCTTTGGTCGACGTTTGTTTGCCATCAACTGGTCCGACTTGCAGCGATTTGTGTTGCCGCACCTGCTTGTCACCAACAACAAGCTCCACGCCCAGCTCGACAACGCCCTTCTGGCAGTAGCTGGGCTGGACAAACCCGGCATATGCAACTCGGACGTGTTGTGGAAATGGGCCAACCTTGTGAATGTACTGGCTAGTACGTTCAAGGAATGGCGCAAGACGGACGTGTCTTTCGTCAAGAGCAACGAGGAGCCTAATGCCGAGGATTTCGGAACTGCGTGTTTTGTGTTCGACTGTAACCGATGGAGCGACCCCTCGGTTCTTCTTCGATCTAAAGGAACCGAGTTTCAATCTTTCGAGGTAGACTATCACTATCAGATACTCGTGGCTCCGCTAAAAGTGCCTGTAGAAAAGCGGGCAATGGAATTTAAACTCGAAGGGCCCTACTCTTGGGCTAAAATACTATTTTGCAAATGGTGCAAATGAAGGTTAGACCATGAAAGATGCGACACGTTAGTCAAGCACTGTGAAAGTGAGAGGCACAAGAAGAGATGCATTTTAGGCCAGCCGACTGGCCTGGGCCTAGGATCGACGACTGATGCTAATTCTTTGCCCTCAACTTTCAGGCAAATTTCTTTGAAAGAAACCATTTCTGCTGCAAAAAATTAAAGTTGATCGTGGGGCGTTCATCCTTGAAACAATATACAATAGTAGGCCTAGGATCACATAGCCTAATACCATTATAGGGCCTAGGCCTAGACTCTTTGAATATATTGCTGCAGTGAATGAAATATTTGTCCGATCTATAGGCTAGATGTGTGTCTTTTATTTACAAGGGATTGTCACTCCCTTCCAGACATTAATGCTCTGTTGAGCAAATTACCTTCATTGCAAAAAGCTAAACTGGTATTCCTAGAACAGCTTAAAACAACTGCACAGCAATCAGCTACCAAATTGAGGGATTTACAGATAGCATGATCCAGCTAAGATGATATGGTCTGGTCTTGGTGGCCTGTACGACCCACAGAATTTAGACAAATCACCAGTTTCAGCACAAGATTTTTCTTTTTATTTCCTGAAAATGCGGAAACGCTAACGATGTTAGCATTTGATTAGCATTCATTTGGTATGTGGCAGGTTCTTCATTTTTACTATTACCTATTCTTTGTTGTACCCTTCAGTCCTTTTAGTAGGCTGAGTCCTAGAGCTAAGCCTACACATAATGTGCATGATATCACTGTGTACTGTTGTTCAAAATGTCATTTTTCAAGACTTAGCGTTATTCTGTGATTTATGCGATTTTTATTCGGACATCGGTTCGCGTGTTCAACCCTTTTGACACTAGCTGCC
>JAMZAV010015296.1:0-11469 GCA_024449915.1 Sweltsa coloradensis | reverse complement strand
TCTTTACATTCGAAAGTATGTTTCAGCTTCAATGTCTACTCTGTTTCATTTTCTTGTAACATGACTATTAAAACATATAGGATATTTCATCAATTATTTTATAGTCGTACTGATAATGAAATATATACTTGTGCCTTGAAAAAACATTTTTCGGGGGAAATCGTAGAATGGCTGTGTGAAGTTGGTCTACATATCAGATCCAGCTATGACCCACTACACTCTAGATGTTTTACAAAAGAAAACCATTAACAATTCACACAGTAGAGGAATTTAAAAAATCATCAATCAATTAAATACACCGTGATGTCAGCATACTTTTTTATTTATAAAATATGGTAAATTTGCAAATTATAATTTGATCGAATTTTAAACATAAACTTATCAAAATAATACAATGAGTTAACAGTTACACACATTATAAAAGTTCTGTGAAAATGAATTCACAATAAACACAATGTGAAGATGACAAATTTTATTTTACATTAAAGTTTATTGGGAATTAGAGAAAGAGATAATGAAAATAAAATAAACGAAACTAAAATAATTGTGAAAGAAAATAAAAAATAGTTTTGTTCCACAAAAGTCTTTCCAGTAAATAAATAAATAAATAAATAAATAAATAAATAAATAAAAGTGAGCTTAGTCGCATTAAAACATGAATGCCATATTGTTTATAGAGCTGGATACAATAGAAATAAAGAAGTGCTTTTAACTTTAAAAATCAAAACCAAAAATTATTTTCGCATACCCCTTTATTTCGCATAGGCCCTAATAGTAAATAAGTCTGAAAATATAAAGACACTCGCTTTAAAACTGTTTTGAACTATGCGTAATACGCACACCCTCACGGGGCAATATACACACCTCGAAATTAGGCCCCTTCTTGGCAATCAGCGTATTTAAAGTTTAAACCGCGAGTTCAAAAACATACATAAATCATTCGTGCACAGCGAGATATAGCTCGAAAAAGCCGAGTTAGCAATTTTTTACTTCTCGTGAATTTATTTTTTCATTTTTCTACTCGGATAATTTAGCCCAGTTAGCATTTACCTTATTTTTAAATACCCAGTAGCCGCATTCCCCTAGTGCCATGGTAAGCCTAGAATAAGTATTTCGTCAATATTGCCAGAGAAAGGACATACGTCCGAATAAGAAGCGCACATGATAGCATTGTGCAACCTGTAACAATAGACTGGTCTTATCAGTCATTAAGGTTGCCTAGACCTCAACCGTATGCGAGTGTTATTTGGCTAGTCCTCAATAGTAATTTGCGACTATAATACGCAAGGCCACTCACGTATCTACCAGAGCTGTCTATTGCAAGCTAAGTAGTTCTACCATGGACACACTTAGCAACCAATCATTGTGATGATACCAAACTAAATAATACGTCTTCGGCCAACTAATCTTCGGGGATTCTGAACTATAAGTTAGTGGGACAGGATAACTATGGGCTATGGTTGCTGGGACAAGATAACTATGGTTGCACTTGCTGGGACAAGGTAACTATGGTTACAGAGACGGGACAACTATGGTACCATTGAATATGTTTTATGCTCAATGATGGTACCATTCATTTGAGTGGGATCGTCTATAATAAATCCGTTTTAAATAAATAAATAAATTCGTATTTTGAGGCTACCCACTCAGTCATATAACTGATTTCCTGTGGGAACAGTAAACCAAAGCGACTACCCAGGTTACCCCCGACGCAATCGACGAGTGAGCGATAACCAACCAAAGACCGATATTTTTAATAGGAAATATAGCAATCAGTGGTCGGACATGCGAACAACGCGCGGATCAACGCCAGAATCAACAATTGGCCGATTCAGTACCAACTTAAAGTTCGTTTTTCGTTTCGTTTGGTTGGGTGGTTCATTAATTAATTTCACTTAATATCTTGTTCTAAATTAATTGTCTTAATATACGTTGTTGTTGCAATATTACTACTTCAGCCTATAGTTCATTATTGTGTCTGCGTTTATGTAATTAGTTTTATTTAGTTGTCCTCCTTAGTAAATCAGTTTTTATAACGGAATAGGTTATAAATATACATAAATACCTTTGACTTCAAAGTTCAAAGCCGGTGAAGATTTATGGGCTCAGGAGTAGTGGAAACAGTACACTGTAAAAAAATTGAAGAATAACACTATCCAAGGACGGGTAAAAAATGTTACTCCTGGATAGATAAAAACCAAACATGTGTCCAAGTATACATATTTTATAAAACGCAATCCATTAGATACATGCAAATGTACACCCATTATATATTTAATAATCAACTATGTACAAGAAAAATAACTAACCCATTGGATAATCTAATATACCTCGACTATGTGGTTTTTTCAACTACCCGGATTATACTAAAACTTCATAAGGATAAGTAATTTTTTCTATACAACTTGAATATAAATCACTACCCATCATTCAAGTTTGACATATCCATTGGATGATCGTATTTACGCATCCTGGCATAGGTTATATACTTGACCAAGATAATTTCACCACCCATGGATAAATAATATTAGCAATACAGTTTACAATATTCTTCACTATCCTTGAGTAGTATATTACATATCTAGGGTATAATCGTATTTACGCATCCAGGCATAGGTTATAATTATATACTTGTTGACAGAAATAATTTTGCCACCCATGTATGGGTATTTACATTATAAAACCAAAGATAGCACTCGGACCGACGAGCTAGGACCACCTATTATATACAAATTAGCTCTAGAACATATATCTCTTTATTCAGAGTGGTGACGTGAGGGTGGTACATAACTGGGATGGTGAAGAATGGGGGGTGTTATGACCTTATTATGACATTAACTCATAAGATAAAACTTATTACTTGAAGCTTCAACAACTTATTACTTGAAGCTTCTCCCTTCCCTCTCGGATACGCCACTGACTCCCATAATGGCGACCTCCATGGAAAATATATTACATAATATTAATAAATAAACAAATGCTATTTATATGGGGCAAAAATAAAAAATAATAGTGTGGAATTACCTGTGACCAAGGAATGAGTTGTTTTTTTTGTGCCTTTAATAAATATTTTGCGTTCTACGATTTTCTTCAATTTGACGGTTCGGGAAGAGAATGTACCAGCATTAAAAATTAACAGAATGTAAAATATTAAAGAAGTGACTGATTCCCTGGTAATAATTAGCGCGTGAGTGTCTCACATTCTCTAATCACGCACACTCATGCTAATAATTTAATATTCCCTCACACACCCATACATATTCAATATTCATGCCTTTTAGCAGTTCTATCTTTGGGTAGCTTGTCATCCGTCGCCACATAGTCGCCTCACCACCGAATTCCTGGAGACTCTTACCTGACCGGAAACCGACAATTACCAAACAAAGATATATCTAAAAATACCTTCATGATGAGAAGACCAACTGGCCAAGGGTTGAACGCGGTCAGGAGCAAGAAATTAAAAGTTGTCAAGGCATAAGTTTCAGTTTGGTATATACCACATGTAAAAAACATTGTGCATATAACTATGTCAAAAACATCATCCCTAAAAAAACTCATTTTTCCGTAATTGAACGTGACACCCACAATCACGCGTGTCACCATTGACGCGTGAGTTATGTATATTTTTAATCACTCACGACTTATCTCACACTCACGTGTGACTCACGACGCGCTCAGCTCTATAAAAAAATCACGCTTTGTAGGAAGTGGTGAATTTGAAGCATACTCTCATTCGTACATGAAACTATAAGAAGCTCAAAATCGAATACAGACAATACATATTGCTGAAAGCAAGAGATTAGAGCGTGGACCCACACCACACAGTAGGCTTTGCCATCAATCATTAACTAATTACTACTATCTAACAACTACATATTATTATAATAAACTAATTAAACACTGGAACAAACATTAAATGAGAAAAAATTATATGACATAACATCAATAAAACATTAAACCGAGGTAATAAATAAATTATATTAATATTATCAATACATGCAGTATAAACTATAAACTTCCTGGCTCTCTTGTAAAACGCATTTTATCCTGAACCTGAAACATAGCCCCAACTCAAACGCGCGCACTCGAGTGTTGATGATTTCTGCTGAACAGTTGGTAGTCTCATTATTAAATATTGCATGAATGTTAATAAACTACTTCTATATTGATATCCGCACTTGGTTGCAAATAATAAGTCTTAAAGATCCATCAAGACAGAAGTCCAAAATACGCACCAAACCGTTTATCTTACGATAAATACAAATTATCCTGCGTGTGCGTGTTCACATTGACTTAATTAAACGTTGTCATCCAGTATGCAAATGTGCGTGAAAAAATTTGTACACTTGGAATAAATTCCCAAAAATGACCAAAATTGAGTAAATTACGGTGATTTCAACTTTTTAATTCAAAATCAATTAATTAATTTAGGAATACACGTACTAGATACCATAGATGTATTGTCTATTAACGTAGGTGTGAAATTTGATGAAGGTGTTATAAACCGTTTACCCGAAAAAAAAAAAACAGAAAGCTGAGCGCCTAAACTCGTCTCAAGAGCATTATTGTACAAGGCGACAACGCGGCAGAGAAACCATTCTGTCCTAGCAAAAGGGGGGCAAGAGCAAGAGTAGCACTTTTTCCGAATCGATTAAAATACAGTTCATCCGTCACTATCACATTCAAAGTTTTTCGATTGTTGAAAGTCAACATTTAAAACGCATGAGGAATAGAAATAAGAGAAAAAGAAAGGAAAAAGAAAAACATTAACATATTATATAAAAACACCAAAATAAAACAATATTTATTATTAGACGATCCCACTAAAACCTATATGAGGTTTTCTGCACAGCAATAGACTATCAGGGAATAACCAAACTTTCGCGGAAGAAAACACCGAACACGAATCTTCATTATTGTGTTCTAATCTTGAAAACCGCTGAGCAAAAAAGAACCTTCACGTTAATTATAACTATGATTATATACATCAAACTGATCACAGCTATGTATCAGGATCCTAAAACAAAATGCGTTACTCCAGTCCAGTTACAAGTCAATTGAGGCAGAAATTAGCATATGATCAATATAATCACAATCATATTGTAACACATAATAATTATGAAAAAACCTACAAAAATAAGGGAAACAAAGCAAAAATAAACAACCATGAACAACATTTCGTCGCTCACCATAACCTCGTATCAGTAATCTTAGACCTGTAGTGCGGTTTTCATTAAAATTCCCTATTTTATTGAACTGAAAGAAAATTGGATTGCCCGCTCTTACTGCATAGTCCGGTCAAACACAACACGACAAACTCGAGTTGAGTTTTATACTCTCAAAAATGTGTTGTAAATTCAAAACCATTCACAGGTAGTACTAGAATAATAGTATATTTAAAAAAAATCCCTTCTCACAATACATAGCCTACTTATTTTAGTTCATCTGCAAGAAAAGGTTAACCTTTTTCTAAATTAAAGTAACGAGAAAGATATCAACTTTTTTATAATTAGACCAATGCCTAGGAAGTAGAATAATCTAATGTATAGTAATGGATTGGTCAATAATAAGAATAGTCCAAGTTTTGTAGGACTCGTTTGGTATTTTTTTATTATTAGAAGTAGCTGTCTAGCTAGATTATATTACGTAACTAAGCCTTTAACAGTCTGAAGTTTCCCAAACATTGAATCATAATAATTAATATAATAAATGCCCTTGAGTACTCAACATTGTTTTCGCCCGCTGTCCGCAGTATTATTGTACACATCAGTTTTATCCAGTGTGACCCTCTTCAGGGCTCCGATGAATGTATATTTAATCGTGGGATGGGCAGAATTATGTGGGATAAGCACAGGATGATTCCAAATCTAATTCATGAAGACTTATCCCTCTATGCCCTGGGAATAAAAAAAAAACGTAAATATTGTCGATTGCTTCTTATCCGCTTATCCGCTTCTTATCCGCTTATATCCCACGTATGTTTATCCCGGGATAGAACAAGAAACATTAATATTTTTTATACTATCTAGGTGCCCGTTAGGGCGCCGCAGCCAAGCCGCGGTGCGCTACACACTCAGGCACCTTATACAGGGGTGTTGGGGTGATTTTGAGGTGTTACCCAGCCGTCATAAAACGTGATGTGAATTTGAAAACTATCAAATTCAGGGGTATTTATAGGTTCCTGACAACACATGCCAAATTTGGTTGGGGTACGATCATTCCTTCAAATCATGTTTGGCAAAATGGTTTCATAAACAGAACAATATTCAATAATAAAAAAACAAAACACAAAATGTAAACTGATAGCACTTTTCTAATACAATCAAACATAAACCAGAAAAAATAAATAATCATTTTGCAAAGCATGATTTTTTAAAGTGTATTTACGACGTGATTGATTGATTGATATTTGAATAATTATATTAGCGTTTTAAAAGGGTTGGCTTTTTATTTACAAGTTTTTGTGTTTGTGGTATGATCTAATGTAAACTGGTTGTATAGTTGTATTTAAATAATAAATATAATAAATATATAAATACATAAATAAATAAATTAAAAAATTAAAAAATTAAAAACTAAAATAAAGTAATAATAATAATAATAATAATAATAATAATAATAATAATAATAAATATTAAAAATACAAAAATAAAAATAAATAAATAAATAATTCTGGACCCAGGTTTTGGTACCTTATAGGCCTAGGCCAGGCCTATAGTTATGAAGGAATGTCCAAGGTCTACTAAGATTTATTCCCAACATTTGTCTATAAGTGAGTATAACCATGGGATAATATTTCAAGTCGGGATTGTCTATGGCTGGTATCGAATCGACAACTTCTCGATTCAGAGTTGCGCTATTGTATCCAACGGCCAGACTCTAATTAGAAATTTACAAATTCTTTGTCGTCTCCCTCGTCAAAGCGAAGAAGATCGGTCAGAACGTCTAGACCACTGGAATTTGTGAGCACGTGATTCGGTAGTGCAAAACATTTTTGCATTTGCATCGTGAACGGCTTGGACTGATTTAAATACACATTACGCAATTAAATATAACATTAATATTTTCAATAAAATAAATAGACTAAATAACTTTTTTAGATCACACGGATAATTTAAATGAGGTAGCACGTCCATTCAAATAGTACGTCGTAGACTTGACGAACTCCATACTACTTGTCAATAAATCTAACGGTTGATAAACAGCTTGCCCTTGAATTCCCATCATGGGAAACGTTACCCTATTTTTTCGTAATCTATAAACCCTTTTATTTCGTTAAAGGGGTATTTAACCGCTAAACTCAAAAAAATATTTCATTCAGGCTAACCAGTAATGAATTTAGCAATCAACAGAAAAATTATTGGGGCCACCATGAACTCCCAAAAAATTGTCAAACATGACATATTTCGAGCTAGGTCCATCAGCATAAATCTCCCATAAGAAATAACATATGGGACGATCTTTATGCCCCGTGACCTTGGAGGATTTTGATCCAAAAAAATATCGGCCATTATTGACGTACTCTACAGCCTTTCTGTAAATTCTCTATATTTTGTTTTGTAATTTGGGCAAGTAGTTCGGTCAAAATATGCTGATTACCAAGATGGGGTGTGATTTTGGAATGCATATTTTTGCGTGTTTGAGGGTATATTTGGGCACAGTTTCAAGACACGATGTAAAAAATTAGCATTTTAGATTGGTATTATGCTCTAGTATCTATGTGGACCAAAAAAGGAAGCAGGATAAAGCCGATTTAAGAAATTTCCCATAACACCAATATTTGCAAATTTCTGGATCAAAATAATTTAAAAATTCGTGTTAAATCACAGTTACAAGATATAATTTTTTAAACTGTTATTTTAGTGTAGTATTGTGCTATAGATCATGTGGTAAAAAATAATTTGTTGACTTATTAGCCCCTTTAAAGTACATTTGTAAATTAAATCGTTGAGTGCACGGGCACGTAACAATGGTAATAGGGGCAGGTGCCTAGTCGGTGCATATTTTTGCTAGAATTGATATCAATCAATACTTATTATCTACCGACAGTGTTGGCGTGCAACTCTGATTCGGGAGGTCTCGGGTTCAAATACCGTCGAGACCAGCAATCCTGACTGAAGGTTTTGTCCGAGGTTTTCCTCAGTCGTTTATGCAAATGTAAGGGATTGAGTCCTCTTCAAACAGTCCCCGGACATCCCTTCACAATAATCCTAACTCGAATTCCTGAAGAGCATGGGCGTCCGTAATATTTTTCACAGAAGGGACAAAGCCGAAGCCAACTAGGCCCTGGTTAATTTTTTTAATTACAAAGTACGTCCAACAACTCAAACCCATTTTCGGCAATAAAAGCAAAATAAATAAAGGGTGCATGATGCTCACAGTACAATTTGCATGTTGTGTTTTAGATGCCAAATCTGTGATTACATTAATTGTATGTACGGTGTATTACCTACTTTAAATGTCTGTCAGTATAAAGGTAGGATTTGCGCATGCTTATTGCGAATAAATTAATTTAAGATTGTAATTTTTCTTTTCGGTTGAAAATGCAACCCAAATAGAATTACTTCTAACATGCGGGAAGGAAAACGAAATACGCCGTTTACGTGTTTGTAAAGGAAGAGAGTTAGCTGAATTCTACACACTTGATTATTTCTACTCATATTCTGAATAGGTAGGCTAACAACTATTTTATTTCAAATTACCTCAATGGTTTGATTGCTAAAAAATAAATAGTGAAATCTTGTATATTGTGTGCAATGAATAGATTTTTATTTTAAAGTCGAATCAACACTGATGCTCCTAGTGTTGTTGCATACAATACAACAATTCAAACGTAGGTTACACTAGAGTTTTTGTAACGATTTTAAAAAAACACCCAAGAACCATTCAAGCATAAGGATTGCAAAGTGCTTCAAAGCCGGATTAAATCAGAACCTTTGTAATAATAAGTCTCATTTGAAAATAATGGGGATACATTATTTTGTAAATTGACGCTCATGTTTTATCAAACATGCAAGGGGTTGACAATTACTGTTGTATGAGGATTGAGTTTGAATGCCCTACCACTAGAATTTCCGTAAATATAGACTGCAGAGTTTGTCAAACATTTTTTTTTTTAAATTTTTATGTACAAACTTTGTATTAAAAAGACGAGCTAAACAAAAAATTTGAAATAATTGGTTGGTGGCATAATCTCATTGATGTTCACTATAAAATGGTAATGTTGGCATTCATTGCACCCTGGGTACGTTTCGCACGAAAAATATTGGTATAATTGATCAATTTTGATTATTATTATTATTGTTAGAGAAATAAAATATTTTACGAGTCATTTCGCTGTGTTCGTTTTTATTAAATTACCTGACGTTTCAATACGACTGTGCGTATCATCATCTGAGGCAACACTGAAAAAATTTACATTTGAGATTGTTTTTGTTGAATTCTTTTGCTTCTTCTTTGGCTCTGATTGTCATTGTCCAAAGATCTGACTTCCTTGATGCTGCTGCTGTTGTTGTTGTGGCAGTGGTGTGGTTGTTGTTGTTGTTGTTGTTGTTGTTGTTGTTGTTGTTGTCTTGAGAGTAGTTTCCCTATCATCGGAATCCATGTTTTGCTTAATTTAAAACCACCAATATCCCCATTAAAATTATTGGGGTGCTTGGCAATTTCAATCGACAACAGCAGCAACAACAACAACAACCACCACCACCACTGCCACAACAAAACAACAGCAGCAGCAGCAGCATCAAGGAAGTCAGATCTTTGGACAATGACAATCAGAGCCAAAGAAGAAGCAAAAGAATTCAACAAAAACAATCTCAAATGTAAATTTTTTCAGTGTTGCCTCAGATGATGATACGCACAGTCGTATCGAAACGTCAGGTAATTTAATAAAAACGAACACAGCGAAATGACTCGTAAAATATTTAATTTCTCTAATATTTCGGGCTGTGAAAGCATCAAGCAAGAAATTATTATTGTTGTTATTATTTACCACGTTAACCTAGCACTAAAAGGGCTATTACACCTAAAAATATTTTTTACCATACAATATAGCATAACATAACAAATAACAGTTTGAATTTTTTTGTCTTGTAACTGTGATTTTACACGATTTTTTAAGCTTTTTGATCCTGACGAAAATAGTTTTTTTGGGGAAATCTTAAATCGGCTTTCATCTGCTTATTTTTGTTCCATGCACACATATATTAGACTAGGACATCGTTCCAATCGAATACGCCCCTTTAGAAAATCGTGTCTTTAAACTGTGCACAATTTAATATACACTCAAAACAAACACGAAATATATGCATTCCAAAACACACCCCATCTCGGTATTCACTAATCAGCATATTTTGACCGAACCACTTGACTAAACTACAAAAACAAAATATGGTGGGTTCACATAATAGGTTGACGCGTTCGTTAATAATGCTAAATATTTGTTTTTACTAAAATCCTCCAAGGTCACGGGGCAGAAAGAACATCTCCGGAGATGTTATTTCTTACAGCAGAGTTTTGCCGATTTTGCCGACCATGCCGACAAGTTTTCTTAGGGTCATAGTGGATAGTACATCTGTGCCATACCACAACTCATGTTCTATTCAAGAATAAATTACACGCCCGGTTGGAGTGCCCATTCATTGCTACCTAGAAAGGAGGGGTGGGGGTGGGAGGCAGACAGACGAAATCCGAGGGTATACATAAAGTGACCAACGGTTTTCTGTTCAACTGGTACCTGATATATAAATATGCGGGGGTTGCAGTAAACTGGCCAACGATTTTACCTGGAAAGGGTTGCGGTAAGTGATCTACCTGGGGAGGCGCGTGCCATCAGATCGTTTGAGTGTACACACCGCCAGACAATGTTGCGATAGAAGCAGTTTCGCGTCGGCGTTGTATGCTGGGCGGGGTGGGGGCGGGGGGTAAGGGGCTAGGATTAATGTTATAATAATACCCGTACCCCCTGACCATAAGCATTCGGATCTTTATTGTTTTCGGCAATCAAATTGCTAAAGTCTAATCTTTGATATTGCCAATGTAAGTTACGTTTTTTAAACACACAACTCTCTACAGTCAAAACGTTACAATTTTCGAGTTTATTTGGAATAAGGGCGCGTTAACCGTTGGATCGTAGAGATACGTGTTTAGCGATGATAAATTGGTGAACATATATTTAGTAAAACGCCATAAAATGCAAATTTTACTAAAAATAATGTATTTTCACGCGTAATGAGAACTAATGTCACTAGTTGTATTTGGCTAAATTGAATCCCGTTATTCATCATTTATCATTTAAGTACAAGAAACACCCCTAATTTAGGACTTTTGCGAAAAAAAGATGCTTTACAAAATGTTAGATTTGAAAAGATGCTAAATATTCGAAATTCTATTCCCATAATGCGCTACTCTAGCCTGGGGATATTGGGAGTAAAATCAGCTGTTCAGAACCAGCCACGTATCTAGAGTAGG
>JAMZAV010015295.1:0-10955 GCA_024449915.1 Sweltsa coloradensis | reverse complement strand
GGGGGGGGGGAGGAGGGGCCCATGCTAATCAGAACCAGCCACGGGTTAAGGGGAGGAGAGGGAGGATTCTCACGTCGCGGTCGTCATCGTCTTTGTCATCGTTTGTTGTGTCTTGTCATCGTCGCCGACGACGACGACGTGAGAAACTAGGGCGCTTCAACCGGTTAGGTCATATTGCGCCGCCTGTGAATGAAAGGAAATGAGAAGAGTGAATGCAGGTATGTTTGATGATTAGATTGTTTTCTAAGTGTATAAATAACAAAATAAATTGATGATGAAGAAAGTAATATGCAAAATAAAAGTTATGTATGTAAATAAAAATAAAGAAGAAACAAAGTGTAAGATGTGAATTAAATTTTTTTAAAATAGATTAAAATGGATGAGAAATTTAGAAAGTTTGTCGCCGTTATCATATGATAGAAGTTTTTTCCCATAGATTGGGAGAGATCAAATTGCGTGCGCAATGCATCATATTTGGCCTTTCTGCTAGCATATTGCCGGTTAAAGGTACATCACATGTGTCCCCATATGGGAATAACCTTTCTCTGGTTAAGAGATATCCGTGTGTTAGGGTGTATGGCCTATACGAATTCTAGACAATACCACCTCTTCTCTACGGAGAGTCGAGACGTAGGTGGACGAATTTTGTTAGTCAATGTGGGCATCACACTATGCAATTTGTTATTTTGCAACACACCCCCACGATGCTTGTCGCAAATCCAACAATCTTTGCTTGTATCCACTCTAAACATCTGGAACGGGAACTAGATTGAAATCAACGTCCGCGACGCTGGAAGCTTCCTTAGCAGCCCGATCTGCGTGTTCTTTCCCTTATGCCCACGTGTCCAGGTATCCAGCAAAACTCTATTATATACCCCTTTGAGGTTAGTTTTTCTAAATAGATTGGATGCCCTTGTACCAAATGATGACTAGAATACATGAGTTTTATATCTTGAAGTGAACTTAAGCTATCTGAACACAAAAGGTATTCTCCACAACGACAGCGTAGAATGTTTTTAAGAGCTGGGGTCGTAGGGAAGGGGGAAGGTCCCCGAGCCGATTGCCAGAGCTCACCTCTAGGTTCGGGGAGTAATATCTCCGCTTTTTCCCAGCTGATGTTTGCGAGGTGGACTTTTCTCTTGAATCGCCTTTTACGAAAAGCAGAGCCATGCTCGGGGCCCAAATTCTACCCCGGGCTCAGACGGGGGGGAAGGGGGGTTAAATGCGGGTCAGAACCAGCCACGGCTGAAATGTTTCACATCACCTAGCTGAAATACTTGATGGTTGATCGCACTGCAAATTGACACAATGCCAAAGTCGAACGAAGAGCTTACGCAAATTCCATCTTTTTTTGTCTTTGATTGGATTGGGTGGGCATTGGTTCCCGTATCCCGGTCAATATACAAAACCCATTTTTTACAGTTTATAAGATTACAATAATTGTTCTGCAATAGTATGGGATTAAAATATGATTTAATATTGGATTAATATTAAATATACCCGTCAACCATTAGGCAAATCCCGCAGTATGAGACGACGTGAGAATCTAGGGCGCTTCAACCGGTTTAATTCATATTGTGCCGCCTGTGACTTTGCAAGTTATTTAATTGATTGTATTGTGTGTTTGATATAAGTTATATTTTTTACTAAGTTTTAAAAAGGGGAAAAATGAATTTGATTCATTAAGTTTGAGGCTCGTCAATCGTAAGGTCTTAATGTGCCACTCTAGTCCCAGGGAATATGGCAAGGAGGGTTTATTTTTGGTTTATTTGGATTAAGGACGCGTCAAACCGTTATGTCATAATGCACCACTCTAGCCCAGAGGATATGGGGCATAGGTGGATATGTGCATGAGTTCTTTAGAAAAGGAATGCAAGAAGCTCCGTTTGTTATCTTTACATGTAGGAAGTTTTGCCCGTTCCAGGAACGTTTTTAATGTACACAGCTTCACACACCTTTCCCAAGCCATGTTTGGGTTTTGCAGCTTCTTTTATTGAATTTTCTAAAAAAGTCTCTATCTATCTCAAGAATTCATGCACCATCAAGAGAAAAAAATTGTTGTAACGAACGGGAAGATGGTACCGAGCAACCCGCAACTGGAAGAGCTCGACACAATCGTTCCATGTACACATGAGGGGGGCTGATTCACGTACGATATTGCATGCTGCTCATGCATCTAATTATGGCTACCATCAGAGACTTGTAGTACTGTGGACATCGACGTAGTGGTGCTGGCTGTATTTGAAACCCAGATTCTCCTTCAATCCCACGAGATCTGGGTGGAATTTGGCACGGGAAAGAACTTGCAATACTTGGCAGTCATAATATTGCTCAGAGTCTTGGACCATTCAAGACAAAGTGCTCTTCCTATGTTTCAAAAACCCTAACCGGAGTGACCTTTGTTTATTTGGATTAAGGACGCGTCAACCGTTAGGTCATAATGCACCACTCTAGCCTAAGGGGGGGGGGGAGGAGGGGCCCATGCTGGTCAGAACCAGCCACGGGTAAGGGGAGGAAGGGGGGTTTCTCACGTCGCGGTCGTCATTGTATTCGGTCATCGTTCGTTGTGTCATTGTCGTCGTCGTCGGGGGGCGTCAACCGTTAGGTCATTATACAACACTCTAACCTAGGGAAGGGAGGGGGGGGGGGGTGGGGAGGGGCCCATGATGGTCAGAACCAGCCACAGGTAAGGGGAGAAAGGAGGTTTTCACGTCGTGGTCGTCATTGTCTTCGTCAACGTTCGTGGTTGTCATTGTCTTTGTCATCGTCGTCAAAGGGTTGTCAAGGGAAGGGGCAAGGTCCTCGACGACGATTTCCAGAGCTCGCCTCTAGATTCGAGGAGTAATAAACTAACTTTCTTACTATAGTGCGTTACTTGCGAGTAGAACACATTGTTCTCTTCGAGAGCGGAGTTCATTGTATGTCAGCAAATTGAATTATATACAATTTCAGATTCCGAGAGCAACAGCCCGATGATTGACAGAAGGATTAGACTAGGATGCCATTAAAAATATTAAATTAATAAAGTAATACATAATTTTATACAATACAATCATTAACTCTTCAAATCATTATTAAAATTTAAAATAAAATTGCTATTACAAAACTGTATAGTTTTTGTTAGTTTTATTTCCCCTTTGATCGAAAAAAATCGGCCTTATATCGGTTTTTAAGTATTTTGTCTTAATACAAAAAAATATAATAAAATACTTAAAAGCATAAATGATGTCCTTTTTTCTTCAAAGTGGATAAAACTTACAAAATTTTATATTTTTTGTAATAGTTTTTTTTTAATTTTTTAAATGATTTCAAAGGTAATGTTGTATTGTAAAAATTATTATTACTTTATTAATTAAATATTTTATGACATCCTACTCAAATCCCTTGGTCAATCATCGGGCGTGTTGCTCCTCCGAATTGAAATTGATAAAATTTAAATTTAGCAAAAATACAAAAAAACCCCCTCTCGAAGAGAAAAATGGTTCAAGTCGCAAGTAAACGCACTATATGTTTGCGAGGGAACTTTTTCTTTTTGGATCGCTTTTCAACAGAAGACGACGACGTGAGGAACTGGGCGCTTCAAACCCGGTTGGTCTTTTGCGCCGCCTTGATTTTAAAGTTGTGAGTGAGTTAATGGTGTTTTTGATGTTTAGATTGTTTTTTTACGTTTTTATAAAAACCAAAAAAAGATGAAAAATAATAGCAAAAAAAAATAATTTATATGAATGAAATTTAAATAAAATAAACGTGTTGATGTGAATAAAATGTTTTTGAATAGATTACAAACAATCAATGAAGTAGGCCCTAATGCGATGGTAATCGGCCTGTAGAACAGTGAATGAAAGATTTGGGGTTAAATAGCGCAGGTGAATCAGTAGAGGCATTGATTTCGACTCTTTTGAACCCCATTGCACCCAGAGAAAATAAGAAAAAAAGGGCTAAAATCCTGTTTCATATAAATATAGGATATACAATGCTAAATTTAAAATTTCCCTATTTTGGGAAAACACCTGGTAAATTGGTTTCCTTCAACAACTGCCATAGTAATTATTTTCTGTCAACAGTTTGGCCTTTAATAATTCCCGTTCTTCGGTATTGCACGACCTTTAGCCTGCACTCCTGCCTTTTGCCTATAAAGTGTGTATCTCAAATCTACTTTTTTGGACACCGTGGGGAAATTTCCCGGGATACATTCAACGGCCGCAACGACTGACGCCCTTGGCAGTGGCCCAATTCCCCGGCGCGGGCCCCCTGGGAAAACCCGAGGGCGTCCCCGGGAAACCCCTTCCTTTTGGAAAAGCCCCAAGACGTATCCCTTTAGAGAGTATTCCTGCCCAATTTTTAGCCCTTAGCTGGTCGGCAAGGGGTAGAAAACTAAGCGTCAACTTGTAAATTTTTCAAAGGGGTTTTTGGTGGAGGCCCCGGGTCCGAGGTAAAGCGGGGAGTTTTCAAAAAAACAAATTTTCACGTTCGTAAAAATAGTTTTTGGGAATGTGAAAATTTCACACAGGCAAAATTTTTCGTCAATTTTACTAATTTTAAAAGAAAATTTTTTGGTTCCCGGCCCGCGACCCACGCGACCCCCTGGCGTCGGTCCAAAGGGAAGGGCCCTACCGGCCCCAGTGCAAACCCCCTACCTGGCAAATCCGAAACGCACGGTAAAACGGGGGTTTACGTGGCAAAGTTTCAGTCCCTGGGTGCCGGCAAGGTAAAAAGACCAAAAAGTGAAAAAATTCCGAGTGACTTTGGTGGGGGTTTCCCCGGGTTTTGTAGTAGTTTGGTAAATCAAATTTTTCACCCCTTGTACGTACCCCCGGGGCTCGAACCTTTTGTTTATCAGAAAAAGTTTATTGGAAAAAAACCCTTTGGGGAATAATGATTCTTTTTTAAAAGTAATTTAAATCTAAAATTTAAAAATCCCCCCAGGGGGGGTATCAAAAACCCGGGCTCCCGTGTTCCCATAAGCTACCGGGACGGTTAACTTCGTAGCATCTGGATTGTTGTGCTTTGTAGATCTTTTAGTTTGGAACAGTACTGCAACGATGCTGTGATTTGGGAACTGAGGGAAACTGAAAAATGATTAATGGACAAAAACATTTTTCCTCCTTTTTACGAAGAGAGCCATGTGGGGCCCCCAAATTCAAAACCCGGAAAACGGAGAAAGAAAGGGAAAGGGGGGGTAAAAGGAAAACCCATCTAGGAGGAAAGGGGGGAAAAATCCATGCGGGGTCGGGAGCAGCCACTGGAACTTGCTTACACAGGGCGTGAGTAACTAGGGCGTTCACCCGTTTGGTCATATTTCGCCGCCTATTATGTAAAACAATAAAAATAAAATTTTGGTTTTTGATGGTTTTATTGTTTTCTAAATTCCCCTAAAAGGGAAAGGGTTTGATTCAGCCCCATCAACCGTTAGGTCAAGCTCCACTCTAGCCTGGGGGACATGGAGGGGGGCCCTGGGGTCAGAAAAGCCAGGGTGGGGTGTGCGTGGGTGGGGGTAGGGTAGAGTGCCTGGTGGACTGGGAGGAGGGGCCCTGCTGGTTAGAACCACCCCGGGGGTTTAATTTGGCAGGGGTTTTGGGAGTAGCGTATAGTAGCCTGGTGACATGGGAGGAGGGGGCCCCGCTGGTCGAACCCGCCAGGGTGAAAGTTGGGAGTGGTGGCAGTACGCAGTAGTAGCCTGGTGGCATGGGAGGGGGGCCCTCTGGTCAAAAACCCGCCCGGGTGAAAGTGCAGTGGGTGGCAGTAGCGCTAGTAGTAGGGTGGACATGGGGAGGGGCCCGGGGGCTGGGCAAACCCCCGCCGGGTGAATGGGGAAAGGGGGTTTGGCAGAAAAAAAAAAAAAAAGCGCTAGTATAGCCGGTGGACATGGAAGGGGGGCCCGCGGGTCAAACCACCCCCACGGGTAAAATGTGCAGTGGGTGGCAGTAGCGCTAGTAGTAGCCTGGGGGGAAACATGGGAGGAGGGGCCCTCCCGGGTTTCCAAAACCCAAGCCACGGGTGGAAGTGGAGTGGGGGCAGTAGCGCTATAGTCCCCCCTGGTGGACAGGGGAGGGGGGGCCCCTTTGTTTGGGTCAAAACCCCCAGCCCCCGGGGTGAATTTTTGCAGTGGGGGGGCGGTAGCCCCCTAGTAGAAAGCCGGGTGGACATGGGGGGGGAGGGGGCCCCCCTGCGGGGGTTTCAGAACCCCAGCCGGGGTGAATTGGGAGTGGGGGGCCCGGGTAGCGCTATTTATCACCTTGGGACATGGGGGGAAAGGGGCCCTCTGCCCGAACCAGCCACGGGTGAATTGGCGTGGGTGGCAGTAGCGTTATTAGTAGCCTGGGGGGACATGGGGGGGAGGGGCCCCTGCTGGTAAAACCCCCAGCCACGGGTGAAGGAAAGTGGGGGTGCATTGGGCGCTAGTAAAAGCCTAGGGGAAAAGGGTAGGGGGGGGCCCTCTGGTCGGGAACCAGCCACTGGTGAATTTTGCAAGGGGGTGGAAATTTTACCCGGGCAAAGAAAGAAACCCCTTTGGTGGGCCCCTGGGTGGGGGGGGTGGGGCCCTGCTTTTCAAAAACCAGCCACGGGGGGGAAGGGGCAGTGGGGTGGCAGTAGGGGGCTAGTAGTAGCCAAAGGTGGACATGGGTAGGGGGGCCCTGCGGGGGCCCCAAAACCAGCCCCCGGGAAAAATTTTTCCGGGTGGGTGGCAGTAGCGCTAGTAGTAGCCGGGGGGAAAATGGTAGGAGGGGCCGTCTGGCCCAGAACCGGGCCACGGGTAATGGCAGGGGGGGTGGCGTAGCGCTAGAGAAAGCCGGGGTGGAAACTTTTTTTTTTTTTGGAGGGGGGGCCCTGCGGGCCCAAAACCCCCACCACGGGTGAATGTTGCATGGGTGGAGTAGCGCTAGTAGTAGCCTAGGGGACTTTGGGGTAGGAGGGGCCCCTGCTGGTCAGAACCACCCAGGGGTGAATTGCAGTGGGTGGCAGTAGCGCAAAGTAGTAGCCTTTAACATTGGTAGGGGGGGGCCCTGCGGGCCCAGAACCAGCCCCCGGGTTGAATGGGGGCGTGGGGGGCAGTAGCGCTAGTAGTAGCCTGGGGGAAACATGGGAGGAGGGGCCCCTGCTGGTCAGAACCAGCCAAGGGGTTTAATGTGCAGTGGGGGGCCAGAGCGCTATTTAGTAGCCTGGGGGCCCAGGGGAAAGGAAAGGGGCCCTGTGGTCAGAACCAGCCAGGGTGAATTTTTGCAGTGGGTGGCATAGGGGCTAGTAGTACCCCTGGGGGGGGGACATGGGAGGGGGGCCCTGCGGGTTTCAAAACCCAAGCCACGGGTGAATGTGCAGTGGGTGGCAGTAGCGCTAGTGTACCCTAGGGGGACTGGGAGGGGGGGCCCTGCTGGTCAAACCAGCCACGGGTGAATGGGGCATTTGGGGGGCAGTACGCTATTTATTTAGCCGGGTTGGACAGGGGGTGGAGGGGCCCTGTGGTCAGAACCAGAAAAGGGTGAATGTGGATTGGGTGGCAGGGGCGCTAGTAGTAGCCTGGGGGGACATGGGAGGAGGGCCCTGCTGGTCAAAAACCCAACCCACGGGTGAAGGGTGGAGGGGGTGGCAGTAGCGCTAGTAGTACCTGGTGGACATGGGGAGGGGGGGCCCCGGGCGGGTCAAAACCCCAGCCACGGGTGAATTTTGCATGGGTGGCGTAGCGCTAGTATTTGGCCTGGGGACATGGGGGGAGGGCCCCCTTGCTGGTAAAGAACCAGCCACGGGTAAAAGGGTGGAGGGGGGTGGCAGTACCCCTAGTGGGTAGCCTGGGGGACTGGGAGGGGGGGGCCCTGCGGGTCAAAACCCAGCCAGGGGTTTGAATGGGGAAGGGGGGTGGCAGTAGCGTAGTAGTACCCTGGTGGACATGGGAGGGGGGGCCCCCTCCCTGGCAAAAACCACCCCACGGGTGAATGTGCAGTGGGGGGCATTTAGCGCTAGTAGTAGCCTGGGGGAAACAGGGAGGAGGGGTTTGGGGGCGGGTTCAAAAACCAGCCACGGGGAAGTGGAGTGGGTGGCAGTAGCGTTTGTAGTAGCCTGGGGGGACCGGGAGGGGGGGCCCTGCTGGCGAGAACCACCCACGGGTGAATGTGCAGTGGGTGGCAGTAGCGTAGTAGTAGCCTGGGGAAAATGGGAGGGGGGGCCCTGCTGGTCAAACCAGCCAGGGTAAATTTTGGGGAAAAGTGGGTGGCGTAGCGCTAGTAGAAAGTTTGGTGGCAGGGGGGGAGGGGCCCTGCGGTCAAAACCACCCACGGGTGAATGTGGAGTGGGGGCAGTGCCCTAGTGGGAAAGTGGTGGGACAGGGGAGGGGGGGCCCCTGTGGTCGGAACCAGCCAGGGGTTAATGTGCAGTGGGTGGCATTTAGGGGCTAGTATACCCCTGGTGGACATGGAGGGGGGCCCTGCTGGTGGTTTTAAACCACCACGGGTGAATGGGGGCAGTGGGGGGGCCAGTAGCGCTAGTGGGTACCCTGGTGGACATGGGAGGAGGGCCCTGTGGTCAGAAACCAGCCAGGGGTTTAAATGTCAGTGGGGGGGCCCGTAGCCTAGTAGACCGGGGGGACAGGGGAGGGGGGGCCCCCGGGCGGTCAGAACCAGCCACGGGTGGTGTGGGGTGGGTGGCAGTGGCGCTAGAAAGGAAAGGCCTGGGGGAAACATGGGGGGAAAAGGGGGGCCCCTGCCGGGTCAAAACCCACCCAACGGGTAAATGGCAGGGGGTGGCGTAGCGCTAGTAGTACCTGGGGGAATGGGAGGGGGGGCCCTGCTGGTCAAAAACCAGCCACGGGGGGGAATTTTGCAGTGGGGGGCAGTGGGCCTAGTAGTAGCCTGGTGGACGGGGAAAGGGGGGCCCCTGCTGGCCCAAAACCCACCCACGGGTGAATGTGGGTGGGGGGCAGTAAGCGCAAGTAGTAGCCTGGTGGACATGGTAGGGGGGGCCCCTGTTTGGTCAAAAACCCCCAGGGGTGAAGGGTCAGTGGGTTTTTTGGGCCTTTAGCGCTATTTAGTATTCCGGGTTTGGACATGGGGGGGGGGCCCCTGCTGGTCAAAACCACCCAAACGGGAATGGGCAGTGGGTGGCATAGCGCGAGGGAGCGGGGTTTTCACATCACCTGGTTGAAATATTTGGATGGTAGATCGCACGGGGCAGAATTTACAGAATCCCGAAGTCGTGTATAGCGAATGGCGTACGCATTTTTCCATCTTTTTTGGTCTGTAATAGCCTAGGGGTTTGGGGGGACAGGGGTGCCCCTGTACAAAGGTCAAAATACGAAAAAAATTTTTACAGTAATAAATTACGATAAATGTTTAGGGAAAAGTATGGGGGTTAAATATGATGTAAAAAGTGGAATAATATTAAAATATACGCGTCAACCAAATGCGTCCTGGCCCGAGGTTTTAGGGCGATTTAGAAAATAGAGCGCTTTTAAACCCGGTTTTTCAAAATTCCCCCGTCAGTGGAAAATTACAAATTAAAGAAAAGGGGTTTTATGGTTTTGTTTGGGTATAAAAAGTTTTTTAAATTCAAAAAAGGGGAAAAAGTAATGGATTTTATTATCTTAGTTAAAAACGCGCAACCGTCACGTATAATGCGCCCCTCTAGCCTAGGGAAAATTTGGAGGAGGAAAACCGGGGGCTGGTTTTGGGGCCAGCCACGGGGAAGGGGGGAAAAAAGGGGGTTCTAACGTTGCTGTCGGCCCTTTGTTTTTTTTCATCGGGGCGTGTTTTTGTCATCGTTTTCTTTGTTTGTTTTTTCGTCCCTTTTTTTTGGGGGTCGTCAAGGGAAAGGAGGGGAGGCCTAAGGGAAAACGTGAGATATAGGGCGCTTTAAAACCCGGGAGGTCATAATCCGCGCCTTTGATTCCCATGGGTTTTGAAATGAGGTATGCGCGTTGTGTGCGTTGTTAACCAGTCCCAGCCCCCCTCCCGCTAGCAGAGCACCCTTTTGTTATACTAGATATGTTGGCGATCGTGCCATTTAAATTTACGACGTGGAGGATCTTATACCCCCTGTGATATCGTTTTGACTGATTAAAAAATCATTTTGTTGCGTATTTGGATTTTTTTAAAGCTTTTAGGCAATTATTTTTTTTTGGGGTTTTTTTGGATTTTGGAAAGCGGCAACCCCATTGGGTTTATAAAGCACCACTCTTACCAAGGGGGATGGAGGGGCCCATGCTTGTCAGAACCAGCCACAGGGAAGGGAGGGGCAAGGGGTTTCACGTGGGGCCCCCGTCGTCCTGTCTTTGTCATCGTTCTTTGTCATTGTCCCTTTTCATGTCCCCTCGGGGAGGGGGCAAAGGAAGGGGGAATTTGTCCCCGACGACGATTGCCAGGCCGCCTCTAGTTTCGGGTTTTTTTTTTTTATTTTTGTTTTAATCGGGTTAAAAGGGCTTCAAAACCGGGTTTGGTCAAAAAAGCACCACTCCCCAAAAAAGGGGGGGGGGGAGGGGTCATGCTGGTCAGAAACCCTCCCGGGGGAAGGGGGGAAAGGGGGGTTTTTTACGGGGGCGTTCCCTTTACTGTCCCTTTTTTCATCGTTCGTGGTGTCTTTGTCCGTCAGCGTCCCCCGGGGGGGGTCGTCAAGGGAAGGGGGCAAGATCCCCCGACGACGATTTCCAGAACTCGGCCCCTAGTTCGTTGTGCACACTGACTGCATTCACGGGGAATTTTGACTTTAATCGGATTTGTCAATGAAAACAGTTTTAAAAAGTTCTTAGAATTTGGGACACAGTAAGAACAGATTTGCGGGGTAACATTGCTCAGGTGAAAAGTAGGGGCATTGATTGGGGAAAGCGTGCCCATTGATGAAAACCCATTGCCCCAAGAAAGGGGAAGAAATTTTTTTTTTTTTAAAACCTGTTTCTTATTAAATATAGGGAAATTTAAATTCAAAACCCCCATAATTACAAAAGTTTTTTAACCCTTTTTTATTTTTGGAAA
>JAMZAV010015294.1:0-12452 GCA_024449915.1 Sweltsa coloradensis | reverse complement strand
TCAGTTTTATTAGTCCGGGAGTGGCAATCTTAATGCAACTAAATGAATATCCCTGAGTTGAGGGCTTTTTGCACGTCGAACTATAATTCATACACCACGTGGTCCAGTCGTGGCTAGGCATCTAATCAACCAAATCATTACTTAATTAGTACTGAATTCAACGTAATATATCTTGCCTACCCTGTCTACATGCTGAGTAAGTACATTTCTACAATTACACTTCGAGGTCCACCCAGGACGCCAAGATGGGAAGCAGGTCAATCTGCCACTGCGGAATTTGCCCTGAGGGTCCGAGGCGCCTACAGAGCGCATAAGCTACCATCGAACGTGCCAAGTAGAGGGCAACGTCCCACCCCACTTCACTACAGTATCGTAACTCAAGATAACGTTGAGTACTAAATTTGGTTTGATTTAGAGTAAGACTTATTGTATCAATTTATGTAATGTTCACAGTAATTTAATATTCAAATCTTTGCTTTGGATCCCAGCTTCAACACTACTTGCATCTTTCTATTCATTTGTTTGCATAACTTAGAGTCATTAAAGCAACCTTTTTGGATGAGCGAAGCGAGCGAAGCGAAGATTCCATTCTACTACACTGGAGAAAAAAATCCGGAATGTTTTTTTTTTTCTTTCTTTTTGTAATTTTGTCTGTTTGTCCGCACGATTCCGGCTAAACCGATACTCCGCTTGAGATAATATTTTATGGAGGCCTTCGAAATCTCTGAACTTAGAACTGCCACGTTTTTGAGCGCAATCGGAAAATTATTTCTCGTGAAAATCGCAATTTTACGATTTTTTTCGATTTTTTAAAAATTTCTTTGACTTATAACACCTACATGCTTTATCCGATTTTAATGATTTTTGCACAGAACCTTTATTTTATGAATTTAGATATTCTTGTGAAATTTGAGCGCAATTGAAAAAATATTTATCAAAAAAATCGAAATTTTACGTTTTTTTTTCTTTTTTTAAACAATTCTTTGACTTATAACACCTACATGCTTTATCCGATTGTAATGATTTTTTCGCAGAACCTTAATTTTATGAATTTATATATGAGTGTTAAATTTGAGCGCAATCGAGAAATTATTTCTTATAAAAATCGCAATTTTACGATTTTTTTCGATTTTTAAAAAATTTCTTCGACCTCTAACACCTACATGCTTTATCCGATTGTAATGATTTTTTCACAGAACCTTAATTTTATGAATTAAGATATTCGTGTGAAATTTGAGCGTAATCGAAAAATTTATTCTCATGAAAATCGAAATTTTACGGATTTTTTTCTTTTTTAAAACAATTCTTTGACTTATAACACCTACATGCTTTATCCTATTGTAATGATTTTTTCACAGAACCTTAATTTCATGAATTAATGTACTCGTGTTAAATTTGAGCGCGTTCGAATAATTATTCCTAATGAAAATTGCAATTTTACGATTTTTTTATTTTTTTAAAATTACGATGAATTAAAAAAATTAAATTAATTTTTATTTAATTTTATTTAATTTAAAAAAAAATCTTCGACTAAGTAATGATTTTTGCACAGAACAACAGAAAATCCGCGTAACACATGGCAGCTCAATGCACCAATTACGCTCATCCAACAACGCGGCGGGACTTAAGCGTTTTCCTAGTTATTATTATTGAATCGAAACTATCACTCTTACATTTGTGCCTACCAGCACAGTAAGGCTACATATACGGTAATACGGACGTTATTCTAAGAAATTACAATACATAAATTTGTGATTTGATGAATTAATTTTAGTAATATTACGCGTGCGGTAGGCATTTGACACTGGGGGGCAAGCAGGTGGGCATAGCCCCATTCACATTTAGTGTGGAGCAACCTACTAAAAACTAATACTAATACATTGCAATTAAATTAATAGAAACATTGTGTTGTGTGTTTGTGTGTGTGTACTATGTAGACATGTAAAAATTGAGTGTTGAAATTATGATATAATGATGATATGATTATGTTGTTCTAAGAATCGTCCCCATGTTATTTCTTATAGGTGATTTTGATCTATAATATATCAGCCTAATAATATAATAATATGATATAATGCATATGATGTCAAGGTCCTCTAGATGGCGGTGGATTTTATCCACAAAGTAAAGGTTTACACACGGGTTTACCCAAATACCTTGGCAATAATAAATAATAATGGAAACATGGCCCCTTGGACAGCGAACGTCGCAATTTTTCAAATTTAAAAAAATGTGCAATGTAGGTCTAGCTATAGCACGTGCTCGCTTATCAACGCGTCCAACTGAGCGTTTCCTAGTATTTTTAACAATACTGCCACCATTGCCACAAGACACTCACTCGTTTTTTGTTTTTTCTTATCTGGTTGCTCTGTCTCACTCTCATTCTCCGAACTCACGATCTCTTCAACATTCTCTAGCTCGTCTGTCATTTCGTCCCCCTCAGCCACCTCATTCTGAAATGCAGAACATACAGAGCTGCATAAATCTGCAGTACATACGAAACATTTGGAAGGTTATTTATTAGACGAGTAAGCACAGCACGTTAAGCCGGAGGTTCTGGGCTAGAACCCCAGTCGTGGCAAACTTTTACGACTATTGCTATGAATCAATAAAGCGGGCTTATGCTTAAAAACCTTATATTCATTATTATTATTATTATTATTATTATTATTATTATTATTATACTTATTATTATTATTTTATATAATAATGTTATGGTCACTCACCTGTGCAGTAAGTGTATTTATTGCATCTTGCAATTCCTCTGGTTTTTTGTTTCTGTTGTGTAACTGTACAGCCCTGGGCGGCCATGTTGGTCCCTATTTTTCAATTTTTGAAACCTAAAAGTTACATATTTTTCAAATTTACATAATCAATAATTTTCAAGTTCTACATAATTTTTGCATAATTTACATGTCTATGTAAATTAAGCTTGTCCTAATAGGAAAGCTAGTGGTCATGGCTAAGGTCATATGGAAATAGCCTAGGCTTGTGCGATAAGTCTAAAAGTGGCTAATGGTCAGCAATGTTATTTGCTGTACCAACAGGGTGAATTTTGTGCGTCTAAATCTGTGCAAAACGAGGTAGGCATCAATCGGTATGCGGGCTAGCAGCCTGAGTTGGCCGAGTGAGATAGTTGGTTTCACCAGTAGTCGACCAATCAGCGATCGGAACGGGGTAGATGTGGCCAGGGACAATGGTCTACGTCATCACCTAGGCCAGCGGAGCAGGGCGTTTTTGCGACGAAACACACACCGTGCCTCGTCCACTGAGATACAAGCCTTCAGACGAGCAAGTCGTTTCCAAAGTATCTTCCGAGTGAGGGCCTATCAAGCAGGCGAAGCCAGGCATTTTAGGGCAATGGAACCACACGCCTCTCCACGTATAAGAGAGCGGTTTCAGGTGCTAGTTTTGCGGTTTTGATTTAGATTCAACTCATTTAACACCATTTCGGGAAATCGGGAGTGTTTTAGGCGACCCACCAGTATGTGGTAGCTACAATACGACCGACGCCACCGGGCAGTCGACGACACCAGCGAGACAATGGACATTCTATTTAAAAGTTCACAGTTTTTATTAGTCCGGGAGTGGCAATCTTAATGCAACTAAATGAATATCCCTGAGTTGAGGGCTTTTTGCACGTCGAACTATAATTCATACACCACGTGGTCCAGTCGTGGCTAGGCATCTAATCAACCAAATCATTACTTAATTAGTACTGAATTCAACGTAATATATCTTGCCTACCCTGTCTACATGCTGAGTAAGTACATTTCTACAATTACACTTCGAGGTCCACCCAGGACGCCAAGATGGGAAGCAGGTCAATCCGCCACTGCGGAATTTGCCCTGAGGGTCCGAGGCGCCTACAGAGCGCATAAGATACCATCGAACGTGCCAAGTAGAGGGCAACGTCCCACCCCACTTCACTACAGTATCGTAACTCAAGATAACGTTGAGTACTAAATTTGGTTTGATTTAGAGTAAGACTTATTGTATCAATTTATGTAATGTTCACAGTAATTTAATATTCAAATCTTTGCTTTGGATCCAAGCTTCAACACTAATTGCATCTTTCTATTCATTTGTTTGCATAACTTAGAGTCATTAAAGCAACCTTTTTGGATGAGCGAAGCGAGCGAAGCGAAGATTCCATTCTACTACACTGGAGAAAAAAATCCGGAATGTTTTTTTTTTTTTTCTTTTTGTATTTTTGTCTGTTTGTCCGCACGATTCCGGCTAAACCGATACTCCGATTGAGATGAAATTTTATGGAGGCCTTCGAAATCTCTGAACTTAGAACTGCCACGTTTTTTGAGCGCAATCGGAAAATTATTTCTCATGAAAATCGCAATTTTACGATTTTTTTCGATTTTTTAAAAATTTCTTTGACTTATAACACCTACATGCTTTATCCGATTTTAATGATTTTTGCACAGAACCTTTATTTTATGAATTTAGATATTCTTGTGAAATTTTAGCGCAATTGAAAAAATATTTATCATAAAAATCGAAATTTTACGTTTTTTTTCTTTTTTTAAACAATTCTTTGACTTATAACACCTACATGCTTTATCCGATTGTAATGATTTTTTCGCAGAACCTTAATTTTATGAATTTATATATTAGTGTTAAATTTGAGCGCAATCGAGAAAATTATTTCTTATAAAAATCGCAATTTTACGATTTTTTTAACAATTACGATTAATAAATTAAAAAATTAAAGTTAATTTTTAATTTAATTTAATTTAATTTAATTAAATTTAAACAAAATTCAACTGAGTAATGATTTTTCCACAAAAACAACAGAAAATTCGCATAACACATGGCAGCTCAATGCACCAATTACGCTCATCCAACAACGCGGCGGGACTTAAGCGTTTTCCTAGTTGATATCCGAATTAATCACTTTCAATTCATCAGGGGCATGCTAACGACCTTCAATCCCAAGTCATTTCACAACCCCAACATTTCAATTAATGCACGGCCTTCAGCTCGTCACATATTTCTGACGCACAAGCGTCCTGTTTAGTCATAGTGGTAATTTTAAGAACGTGTGGACCGCCCAGCTGTTCCGAGGACGGGGAGCTCCAGCGGCGAGGCTCAACGCTAGCGCACTGGGTAAGGTTGGGTACATTCCTAAACGGGGAACCGTGCTCAACAGGTCACCGGTTCACAGTCATCACCACCTATGTCTACCATGTTTTGCTAGGGTACTGTGTTTATTTGTGTTTTCCCGACGAATGAGAGGGCCTCCCCCTGAGTTAGTTAGGAGTGCTTATCTTAGGTTAATTTGCATAGTCGTAGCCGTGGAGCAACATAGGCCTAACCCCGAGAGGGTCTATGCGTGCGCAATTACCAATAATCCGGTCGATACTTCGAAATCTAGGATACAGGTACAGTCTGTTCCGAACTACCAGTGCATAGATCACTAATCGAGTGAAATTGCGAGTTTTAGGGCTACAGTAGGGTAGTCAGACGCTGGGCGTTCCGTCTCAGTGGAGTCTGTACGTGGGACTTTTCGTTTCAGTAGCTTAGGACTCGGGGATTATTTTAGTGTTTCGTTTCAGTTGTGGGACATAAGAAATTGTTTTAATAGATCTATACATTTGAGCCAAAGAATAATTGACTATACATAGATACTTTTGCAATGTAACTTACACAATTCCAATAACTTGGAGCTTTTTTTTCCCCTTGGACTCAAGTTCCGCGATTCGTTTTTTACTGGCCTGCAAAAAAATATTCAATTAGATAACATATGGCTATCGTAGACTGGTCAAACATTTACAACATTCCAACAGATCAGGTTGATAAAAAATTTAATCTCTTCCTGAACATATATCTCTCACTCTTTGAAACACATTTCCCCAAAAAATCATGTCGCCAAAAGACCATACACACATTTTTAAAGGATGGATTACGGATGAAATTAAAAATGCATGTCGTTTGAAAAGAGATTTATATGTACTAAGCAAAACAGTTACCAGTGATGAGTTTAAAAGTTTCTTCAACTCATTCAAGAAGGATCTATCTAAACTTATAAAAAAAGGGCAAAAAACACGATTTAATTCAGCATTAATAGAAAACTCAGACAACAGGGTTAAAACAACATGGAATTTGGTTAATTATCTGACAGGTAAACAAGGGAAAGGTAACAGTTTCTAGTATAAATGAAATCAAATTAGGAAATGAAGGAATAACTGATAAACATGTGATTGCAGAACAGTTCAATCAGTACTACACTTCAATTGCAGGTGATCTAATAGATCAGAAAACCAATACCAATGAAGAATGTATGATCAATCTACAAAAGGTTACTGATAATAACATCCCAGACTTTGTATTGAGTCTGACTAGTCCTGCTGAAGTAATAGATATAATAAATAACTTAAAATCAAAACATTCAGCAGGGTGGGATGGTGTCTCTAATGTTATTTTAAAATATAGTAGCCATTTTGTTGCGGAACCATTGGCGCATATATGTAATTGCTCCTTCACAGAGGGAATTTTTCCGGAAACGGCTTAAATACTCGGTGGTAAGCCTTTATTTAAAAAAGGGGAAAAGACTGAGATTTCCAATTTATAGGCCAGTTGCATTGCTGCCGACATTGTCAAAGGTGTTCGAAAAATTATTTCTTAGCAGACTCCATGTGTTCCTCAATGACAATAATATACTATGCGAGAATCAACATGGGTTCAGAGAGGGACACTCTACCATGACGGCAGCATTCCAACTAATACATGAGATCAATAACGCCTTAGATAAGAAACTAGTGGTTGGATCTATTATGTGCGATCTGTCTAAAGCATTCGATACACTTCACCATTCTATCCTTATTGATAAATTAAAACATTACGGACTAAGGGTGACAGCAGGTTCATGGGTCAGATCCTATCTTACTGACCGAAAGCAACGCGTAGACATTAACAGCAATGGTGTTGAGTGTTCATCAGGTTGGAAACAGGTTAATAGTGGGGTTCCGCAGGGTTCTAATATTGGTCCAGTTTTCTTTAGCCTTTATATCAACGATTTACCACCTTATTTAGCGCGTCTATGCAAAGCAATTCTTTTCGCAGATGATACTACCGTGATAATTACGGCACAGAGCATAGACGAGTTAATTTACAAATTGGGAGTTATTCTTAGAGAATTAGAAGCATGGTTCAAGGCTAACAAATTGAAGCTAAACTGTTCAAAAACCCAAATAATTACCTACCAAGTTAAGGGTCAACATCCACATTTAACAGTAGAGCATAACAACTTATCAATTGATATAGTGGAGGTAGCCAAATTCTAGGCCTTAACCGGATTTTAAACTAAAGTGGTCATCTCATATTGAAGACCTGGGCAAGAGACTAAGCTCTTCTTGTTTCACAATGAAAGCCTGTCCACCCAATGTAATATGGATACAAGGAAAATAGTTTTTCATGCCAACACTCAGTCTCTGATAAACTATGGGTTATTGTTTTGGGGGAACTCAACGAGTGTAAGTAAGATTTATTTGCCTTCAGAAGAAGAGCATTGCGGTATATGCTCCATTTAGGCTCTAGAGAATCATGCAGACAGGCTTTTAAGAATGCAAATATATTAACTGTAGCTTGTCTGTATCTGCTTGAGGTTATCATGTTTGTAAATAAATTTCCTAACTTATTTCAATTGAATGCAAATGTCCATAATATAAACACGAGAGGGAAGGGAAAATTGTACCAGACTAGCCATAGATTGAAGCTGCTGGATAATGATCCCGTGAACATGGGAATTAAAGTATATAACACAAATTGCCTGAAGAATTACGGAATGTTGGTGTTACAAGCTCTAGGAAGGAGTTTAAGGCTAGGATTAAATCATTCCTTTTGGAACACAGCTTTTATTCAGTAAGTGAATATTTTGAGACTTGTATTGTATAGGACTAGCTTAAGCTAACTATAGTATCAGTACATATGTTGTGTGAACCCAAATATCTTAGTTTTAATTTTAATTTTAATCTAATGACTGATATATTGTATCTACATTGAAACTATTTTAATTGACCAATTGCACTCTTTTATCGAATTGAACTTTGTAACATTGTAAACTGTTTATGTTGTTGTTTATGTTTGTTTTCTAACAATTGTACAGACAACTTCAAATACTCGCATGTCTATATGACATGCATATGAGTGAACACTGTAGAAGGCTTACTTAAATAAATAAATAAATAAATAAATTATAAGAAAGAAGGAAGATTATAAGGAAGAAGGAGTAGAGAGTTAAAACTTTAAGCTTGGGAAAGAAAGACTGAGATGGTTTGGACACATGAAGAGGATACAGGAGGACTGGACAGGGTTCCAAAGATGCAGTATGAACAAGACGCAAGACATACAGGGAAGGAGATGGGAAGAAGTTTTAGCAATGGATTTGAAAAGGAGAAATGCAGCTTGGGAAAGGGTTAATCAGGAAAGTTGTTGGGAAGAACGAAAAATGTGGCAAAAAGTAAAAAACTGGTGCAGGTCCCTGGGGAAGAAGACAGTGAAGAGGAAGAAAGTGAAGTAGATGATGCAGATGAAGAAAAAGATGATGTGGGAGTGGGAGAAACGTCAAGCATGGCTAGCCGACTTCGATAAGCCTGGGGAGCCAAGAATGTAGTGGGAACCTCCCACCCCCTACCCGACTTTGATGGAAATAGGGCTCGAAATTGATTGATTTTTTTTAGAATATGACGTCTAATATTACTTCAAAATTTACATTTAAACCCCATGTTTAGACACTCACGCACGTGCGTACACTCACATTCACACCGACACACACACATACTAACATTTCCAATTGCACTGCACCCATACACTCATATTATACACCCACTATCACACGTCACAAACATAATCATATGTCAAGCAATAAGTTTACTGAGCTTTTCTTATTGTGTGAACTCTATTTTATTATTTTGTACTTCTTTTTTATATATTCCATTACGGTAATTAAGACTTAAGATATACCCCACAAGTGTGATATCTACCTATTATTAAATTAGGAAATTAATTTTTGAATGGTAAGTTTTGGTAAAGAGTAGATTGTATTGTGTTTATTACTGTGAGCTTACTTTTTCTCTTTTTTGATGTTTGATGTGTGGCTGTCAGCAATGTTTCCACTACTTCATCCATCAATTTTCCAGCTTCAATCTTTTTCTCTTCGTTTCCGTTTAATTTTTTGTGCTCCTGCATAATCTGTAAGCAAAAACAAATATTTTGAAGTATTTAGCCTCCAGCATATTATTATCTGTTATGTTGATAGGACCAAGCCTGGCAATGATGTACTAGCCTAGTGTAGATGTAGATCAGGTATTCAAGGTTCACATAGAATATTTTAGTTGTCATTGTTGGGTTCAGGTTAATTAGACGAGTCAGCGCAGCCAACAAAGTCTCAACGCAATGGAACGGATCTTCGTCGTGATTAATTTGTCTGTTTGTGAAATGTCGGTTTGCAAAAAGTTCGCTTTGGAAAAAAATACTCTTGCTCACCAATGCTACCACTATAAATGTTGACAACTGACAAAAATTTCAAAATTGCATCTTGCCCTGCCATTTTGCAAAAAACAAAGCTTTACTAAATTGGATTTGATTAGAGGAGCATAAAAGATAGATGTGGAACATCTTGAGCCAAAATGGGGTGGATGAATGGACCTTTCTAAAACATATTTTGGAATCTTGATAGCATTAATACTTTGGCGTTGGCGATGTGATATGTTTTGGTGTCGCCGGCGTCCGCTTGCATAGAGATATAGCTAACGCATCAGTGGCAGACACCCCACCACCACCACCTGCAGTCGTATCACGGTTTGATAGCCGTTCTTGACCAGGTTACTCGCTCACTCATCCAACAACGACTTACGCGTTTTCCTAGTAGGAAATATAGTGCGAACACCTGCGGATCAATGCCAGGGTCAACAAGACCGATTCAGAACAACCTTGAATTTATTAAGTGCCTCGTTGCTAGGATATTAGAAATTAAAAAACTTTTGCCTGAAGCGGGATTTAAACCCGGGACATTGGAAGGCTAACGAGTAACGACTATTTCAACGAGCTCCTCACAATCTGCCACACTTGCCTCAAACTGTGAGGCAGTACACTGTTTATGAAGCACTCAATTAAAACAAAAACAACAAAAAAAAAGAAAAATCTTGATAGGCCTATTTGTCACAGAAACTAACCATCAATTAGTCAAATATGTTTTTACTTTTCGATTTTTTTTTTTACCTTACGGATGTCGTCAACTGACAGCTGCCGTCCAGTAGTGTTCGACATTTTTCTGCGGGCCAGAAAAAAGAAGAACATAAATGGAATGTAAATAGTTTTTTCATAACTACTGAGATTCTTAGAATTTGGACTTATATTTGGACTTACCATGTTCTTTTAATAAATTGATATATATTAAATTTAATAAAAAAATTAATTTAATATATTAATGCATTAAAAGAACATAAATTTATTAATAATTTAAAAAAAAATTAATATATTAATTTATTAAAAGAACATGATAAGTCCAAATATTGTTTATTCTTAATAAATAGGTTTGTTACAGTGCTGCTACAATTCATACAATACCTATGTAAGTATGTAAGTAAGTGTGTAAGTGTAAGTATGCAAAGACTGTAACGTAGACTGTAGCCTATACATACTATAATAACATTCCTGGATTAGGTGCTCAGAAGCATTTATTCTCCGGGTCCCCCCCCCCATCGCCCACCACTTGAAATAGGACACGCATGCACTCGGCGACACGGCTGACTCAGTAAACATATACTGCGGGCTGAGACAAGTGTGCCTTTGTTTATGCTCGATATCTAAACACGTGGCTTTCTAAGAGGGCTATTATCTATTTATTTCCAAGAGGCTTATTGAATTAGGCATGGCCCATGGGTTCGAAATCGTCAAGAGTGCATATATTTTTGTTATTGTACTGTCGTTTGTCGAATTGCAGAACGCAACAGTCACCGTAAAAACAGTCTTCCCACAAAAACCACAAAAGCTATTTTCGGGACTTTTCATTGCTTCTATGACACCTACACAACCTACACTCTTTTCATTGGTAAAAATATAGTATTATTTGACAATAAATTTTATTTCGGTAAATATTTTATAGTGAGAATAAAAAATTGCAAGACTGCTCAATCGATCTTGCGATATATTAGAAAGCAAGCATGTTTTTTGCTGCTTCTACAGCGGACAACCCTTTGTAGGCGCAAATTCGCTTCTGTGACTAGATCACACTCACGAGGCTACAACAGTAGCGTATCTGAAACTACATTCAAGAGTGTGATGAAAGATAGTGACTCAAAGTCAAAGCCGACGAACAGTTGACTATCAATCAGCCTTTGTTTGTTATGTGTTCATATTCAGAGTCGTGCCGTACACGCACTTCGTTGACACAATCAATTTGTATTTCATTGCAGAAAAACAGAATTGGGCCTAGTAAAGTTTACGCCGAACGGTCAGATTATGTGGGAAAAAGGTATTACGTAATTTATGTTCATATTTCGAATTAATTTTATTAATAATTATTATAACCTTTTCTTTATTTGGTCAAATATTATAGAAAACCGTGGTGAGCGAAGCAAAAACCTGATTGACTGGCCACAAAACAAAAAGCTCGGGTGTGTTTTAGTTTTCGTGTACCGGTATATGTTTTTGTTGAAACAGCAGTTGATGAAATTTGTAAGAAACTTTCGAAATTTCTTATCTTACACACTTACAGACACATTCTGAAAGCAACCCAATAAATAGTTCTTATCAAAAAAAGCTTCTTACGTTGTTTACCTATTTTGCAGTGCGTTTTCCGCTCTTTACCGGTCAAAGGATTCCTGGCTTTGGTATTTTCAGGGAACACCCGTACCCTCTAGCCTTTCAAATATACATGCGATCTTTTTGGCAAAATTAGAGTAAAATTGTTGTAACTGTACAGCCCTGGACGCCATGTTGGTCCCTATTTTTTCAATTTTTGAAACCTAAAAGTTACATATTTTCAAATTTACTTAATCAATAATTTTCAAGTTCTACATAATTTTTGCATAATTTACATGTCTATGTAAATTAAGCTTGTCCTAATAGGAAAGCTAGTGGTTATGGCTAAGGTCATGTGGGAATAGCCTAGGCTTGTGCGATAAGTCTAAAAGTGGCTAATGGTCAGCAATGTTATTTGCTGTACCAACGGGGTGAATTTTGTGTGTCTAAATCTGTGCAAAACGAGGTAGGCTTCAATCGGTATGCGGGCTAGCAGCCTGGATCGGCCGAGTGAAATAGTTGGTTTCACCAGTAGTGACCAATCAGCGATCGGAACGGGTGGATGTGGCCAGTGACAATGGGCTAGTCATCACCTAGGCCAGCGAGCAGGCGTTTTTTGAACGAAGCGCACATGCATGTCCACTGGATCAACTCAGACGAGCAAATCGTTCCACTTGAGGGATCCCCAAGCTTTC
>JAMZAV010015293.1:0-13825 GCA_024449915.1 Sweltsa coloradensis | reverse complement strand
CAGGTTAAATTTAAACATCCCTGAAAGGCTTGCAAAATAGAATTTGCAACTATAATTAAACGTAATGTTTATTCAATTTTTTTCTTCCAAATTATTTAAACGTAATGATAATGCAAATTCTATTCTGCCAAGTTTTTCAGGGATTTTGTTACAGGATACTGTACGTTTCTTGATTAAAAATGCGCAAATGTGGAACGGTAGATGAGCTTGGCTTTTTTAAGATCTCATTTCTTTTGAGTGTGTATATGGTTTGGCTGTATTTTTATAAGTTTTTGTTATGTTCCATTGCAAAATTATTTGTTAAATATAATAATTTAATCAAAGTCGATTTATTTGCTATGGTATAACCAATTAACAATAGAATGTAAAACATCTTTTGGTCCAAAGACTTGCTTTTTGTAAACAATGTAGGCGATCATTGTCAAGTAACTATAGTTAGACCCTACTTGTTGATTGTATGCCTGTTTAAGGCTTATATTAAAACCTCTATTTGGAAGCCTTCCAGCAAACTTTTTCAACTTTTTCTTTCAAAAGACACGAAATCACTAATAACCTTAAGGTGTCTCTTTCAAGCTAAAAGTTGACCAAAATGTAATGGTTTCGTGCTCCCATGATAACATCGAAATGGCTGGACCGAAAATTATGCCATTTTGGGAGAAGTTAGATAATTGAATAATGTTTGCAACGTATTGATCAGAATGCACTTTTTTTCACCCATTTTCTGCCAAAAAAAATCAAGAAAATACGTGAAAATTGGAAAATTTGACGTATTTCTTGATTTTTTTGGTGGAAAATGGGGGAAAAAAAGTACATTCTGATCAATACGTTGCAAACATTATGCCAATTATCTAACTTCTCCCAAAATTGCATAATTTTCGGTCCATCCATTTCGATGTTATCATGGGAGCACGGAAGGTCTGCAAGCGGTTAAAAAAATGTGATTCCGCCTCCGACCGGTGGCGCTCTCTGCAGTTTTATGTTTCAAGTCGGGTCTAGGGCGTGTTTTAAACAATCCCCATGCCGAGAGGCCATTATTGTACAGTCAGTGTCATATTGTAAAGGATTAAACGAGTAATTTTAATACTATTATATTATTATGATTTCTTGGTACTTTTGGAGTTGAGCTTGATGCTTACTGTCTCTTTGAATGTATTGGACATGATCATGATTTATCAAAATCATATCAATTCAAAATTTCCATATCTTACCTAGGATTCGATCTAATTATCGGTATTATTTATAGGAGTCGTGCGCTTCGGATCTGTGTCGGAGCCGCGGACAGCCTTGATCATTTAGGAAGTTATTTTATTTATCCAGCATGCATTTTATTTCATTTATAATAGGCTATAAGATGCCATTTATGGTGGTTCACACATAGTGCGCAGGTATGATAAGCATATTATGGCACCAAAGGGACGCGGGTTCGATGAGATTATAAGTAATAATCTAACGTAGGCCTACTCTCCATTCCACCGTATCCACTCATCGTCTTGAGTTGCATTGGATCATCTATTTAGAACCACAAACATCTAGCTCATAAGACGGTGTACGAACTGGATATGTTTGGTATATTAACTGAGTTCATTAACTGATTAGAAAATATTGATTTTTTTTCTTCACCTAGCGCTTGCTTTGGCATTATAAATTTTGTTAAAGGAATATCCCGTTCGGTGGGTGACTATGTTGACGACGAGTGGTGGTGGTGGACCGGTGGTGGTGGTGATGAAGGTGAAAATAAAATATGTGGGGAAATCCTTGGCGCCTTTGATTCGCTAACAAGCATATTGAGAATAAATAAATGAAGACATGTGTGATGCTCTGTTTATCGTCAAGCAACCAGTTCCCCTCACACTCCGCGTATAACACTCTCGCAAACATCAACAACCATCTATTCTCCAATAGATAATGAGCCACTCACTTGAGATACATTTGTAAGACGTAATAGCATTCAATAATTTGGTCTCGATCAAGACAGTTATAAGTTATCTTGTAACTGTGGCACACTTATTTTCAGGTTTTAAATTTGTTATTTATCTCGATTAATGGGAGTGTGATATTATGTAAACGAAATTCGAAGTTTTTTTTATTAACAATAACATGGCAGTCGTGCATGTCTATAGTGCGTATTATCTATTGATTATTATAATATTCATAGATTTGTCATAAGCCCGAAGAAACCCAATACATGCATACATGAAAACCCCTCTCATACCAAAAATTCGAAGTCACTTAGTGCAGTGATCAGTTTTCCTTCCTACCTCAGGCTATCACCAAGTATGTGAACTTTTTTGACGGAAGGTGAAAGAAGATATTGAAATTTTCATTCAAATTATTCAACTTGTGTCCGAACTCCGCCGAACTCCGAATATTATTAAAATGACGACGTCGGAGTGATGTTTTTCGGTAGCGGGAGACGAACTCAATACACGCACTTGTATTTGACCTTGAATGAGTGTTGTGAGAGGCCAACACAGATAACCGTTCCCCGCGTTGTAATGTAATACTTTCGGTCACACCAATAAGTGAATCACAGTCGCACCGTCGCACTGACGTCCTACACACATTCTTGAGATAACTTGCCTTGATGCTGTCAAAATTGTGTTATTTCCATTTTTCCGTTTTCAACCTTGGCCATCCCCATGATATGATTTTTTAAATTTAAATTTTTAAAGTTTAATAGTAGGTAATTGCAAATGTTTCGATTTTATTGATGACCTTCCTTCAATCAGTCTCATAAGTCAAAATATTGTCATATTGCTTAATTCTTTCGTCATTTGTTTCTCCCCTAATCCATCATTTACGCTTCTACAATGACGCAGATGTAGAAAATGTGTGGATATATTTTTTTTTTAATTTTTGGATTGATTTCCATAAAAGTGCAATCTTGATTCCAATATCGGATATAGTATGATACAAATGTAATTAAATCGAGCGGCCAACAAGCCATCATCAAGCAATTCATTATGGAAATTGGCTATGTTTCGATTCGAATGCAAATCCATTTTAAACAGCAGCTGTTTTTTGCAACAATTATTGATGTGTTCCTTTCCCTAGATACGTTCATCGAGTAATAATAAAAAAAATATTATTATTGGAATTGCGTTATGAAGACTCCAATATGTCAATCTTGAGAAAATAGCTCGTGTTTTGTTTATATTTTGTATAGTATGTGTGTTTATGTTTCGTTTGCTCTCCAGCGGACAAACGACTGTGGTGGAATTTTCATGATGTATATAATAAGTATCGTATCGTATCGTATAAGTATTCATGTGGTATTGAACACGGGAATTTATTTAAATCTATTCAAATCTACTTTATTTCCGATATGTCTCTTTCAGGTTAAAGTTTGACCAAAACGTAATGGTTCTGCGCTCCCATGATAACATCGAAATGACTAGTCCGAAAATTATACAATTTTGGGAGAAGTTAGATAATTGTTTAATGTTTGCAACGTTTTGAACAGAACGTTAATTGTTTCCCCCATTTTCTGCAAAAAAAAAAAACAAGAAAATACGTAAAAATACGTAAAATTTATAAATTTGTCGTATTTCTTGATTTTTTAGGTGGAAAATTGTGAAAAAAATTAGCAATATGTTCAATATGTTGCAAACACTATACAATTATCTAACTTCTCCTAAAATTGCATAATTTTCGGGCCAGTCATTTCGATGTTATCATGGGAGCACTGAAGGTCTGCAAGCGGTTGAAAAATGCGATTCTGCCTCCGACCGGTAGCGCATATATTATTCTATATCTATGATCGAGTACTTGGTCTATGTGGCATATGAGCTACGTTTATTGACTGATATGATTAAATGACTGTGCACTTGTTTATTATCTTCACCTACTGTTTTGAGTTTGGTTAGGTATGGTAAAATTTTGCAATTTTGGGAGAAGTTAGATAATTGTATAATGTTTGCAACGTTTTGAACAGAACGTCAATTGTTGCCCCCATTTTCTGCAAAAAAAAAAAACAATAAAATACGTAAAATTTATAAAATTTGTCGTATTTCTTGATTTTTTTGGTGGAAAATTGTGAAAAAAATTAGCAATATGTTCAATATGTTGCAAACACTATACAACTATCTAACTTCTCCCAAAATTGCATAATTTTCGGGCCAGTCATTTTGATGTTATCATGGGAGCACTGAAGGTCTGCAAGCGGTTGAAAAATGCGATTCTGCCTCCGACCGGTAGCGCATATATTATTCTATATCTATGATCGAGTACTTGGTCTATGTGGCATATGAGCTACGTTTATTGACTGATACGATTAAATGACTGTGCTCTTGTTTATTATCTTCACCTACTGTTTTGAGTTTGGTAAGGTAAGGTGGTAAATGTAATTGTAGAAGTGCTATTATTGCTAGTGAAAATGTGAGAAAGTTTACGGCGTGTGAAAAATAAAATTACGTGTGTGTGTAATTTTTACTCCTGTAAATGCGTATTTGGATACTATGGGAAGAAGATGTAAGGGAAAACTCTCATCTATCAAATACGACACAAAATTCACACACAGCACAAAATTCTATCGCAATGTATGTGAGGATCTGTTTATTGTAAACAGCCACGCAGCACTATCCCCCTCCTACACCATACAAACGACCAGAACGCTTATTGTTGAGAATCAAATTTATTTAGTATTCGATTTAATTTTTACTAATCTTTGATTATACGTCCTCTTGTCTTGGTCATTTAAACGAAGTTAACTAATTCTGTAGGCTGAGTACGATTGATTATTAACCGCGATGTAAGAAGCGAGAAACAAGACATATCTTATGATTGCAAAATGAATTGAATTTGATAGTTCCTCAACACTGCTTATCTTCACCTTGACATGGATGCCACCATTCCACTTGTGTCTCCACGTTTCCTTCAGTCGTAGTTCAACAATAAGTCGCTCAAGACAAACGCAGTACCAGGTTACATTTTTTTAGTTTTTATTCGTTGTTTTATTAATTGCCTACTCGTATTTCCAGTATAACGATTAATAGTGTCCTAATAATATGTGTAATAAAATAATCATATTCTATTGGGAATGAGAGATTAAAGACGTGCAGTATAATAAAATACCGTAGACAATCGCGAAGTGATTGTGTTTGAAACAACTAACAAGCTACAATTATTCACTCATGTAACTTCGTGCGGGGTCTATGCGCAGTGGGACCCGCTCAGTCAGTCAGCGAGTGCACAGCGTAACACGTATCTCGGGTGACTGTGAATCATATAGCTCGCCCGCGCTGTTATTGGCTCAAAAATCATGATTGGAATATCGCTAGTCCTGCCTTTTGAGTCCGGTAAAGCATGCTCTCTCTCTCTCTACGTAAATTCCCACGGGTTAAAACAGCACTCTTAATGTCCATGTACATTTTTTTTTGTGGATTGTATTAAATATTAAAATAATGTATCAAGTTATTTTTTCTCCAAGAAGGAATGCTCGTACCTCAACCAAATTTGGCATGTGTTGTCGGGTACCTAAATCCCCTGTATTTTGATAGAAGTTCACACCACGTTTCATGACCGCTGGGTATCACCTCGAAATCACCCCAACTTTGCTCAGGGTCCTGAGTGTGTAGCGCGCCAGGGCTTGGCTGCGGCGCCTTAACAGGCACCTAGATAAAACCGCAGGAATTGCTTGTTACGCATTTTCTTGTACAAAAACAGATTTAGTGCAGAAGCACTAAATTAAAACTAGGGAAACGCCTAAGTCGTTGTCAAACGAGTGAGTGAGCCAAGTGTTGAGTACCCGGGAACGACTACGTTCCAACTGACCGTATTCTCAATTGACCGTATTCTCAACTGGCCGTCTTTTTGTCTCAACTGACCGTCTTTTGCGTCACAGAATGTCGGCCAGTGGAGACTACGGTCAGTTAAGAAGACGGTCAATCGAGAAGACGGTCAATTGAGACTCTCCCCACTCATGTTTTAGCTAAAAGACGGCCAGTTGAGAATACGGTCAATTGAGACGCATCGCTCATGAGTACAAAGTAACACATATTTTGAGTGCAAGGTGTGTGTTTATTGGCTATATGCCGTGACGAAAGGCCATCCCCCACCCCCTCCTCTAAAGTGTGTATTTTATAACTTGAATGAACTAACGTGGAGAGACCACACGATTCTATACAAGACTCAGGAGTTGGGCAGTGTCAATCACAGTTAAAGAGCCAATAGAGTAAAGCAACAGTAATGCTCGGTATAGTCTATTATAGTATGATGTGGACCTGTTCTCCGCGGGTCTGAACGCATGTGGCAACCGGCCCCAGATTATTGTTAATACAATATGGTGTTGTTCTTATCGACAGCGTTGATGATTTGACAACAGTAATAATTGATTAATGCAAACACTAGTGGATATCGTCACCCTAGAACTTATTTGTGTCATATCCGCTTTTTCGTGCATGGAGAAAATGAGGGTTGAAGATTAATTGTAAGATTTCAACTGATTTTACTGTTACTTGATGCTGGATTTAGTTTTCTGATATCAAGTAGTTAACATTTATGTTATTTACTTAAAATGGCATAATTACTATACTTTATAACATTAAAAACCTCACTTCTAATTGGATTATGACACAAAGATTCTCACAGAAAACGTGAATATTTTAAAAGTGTATGTGTCATATCCAACAAAGTAAGGTTACAAAGTCAATCAAGATGGCTATGGCACAAATAAGCACCAAGAAAATGGTATCTTCTGATGGAAGTGGCACAAACATGTATTATTAAAAACACCGTTAAGCCAACAATATTGAACCATATTATTATTTTCCTATGGCAAAAATGTCGACTAACAATATCCTGTAAAAATAATTCACAAAAATTATCAAATATTGAAAAAAAAATGTTTTAAACTTTGATTAAAATTGCCAACAACGTGTTTATGCTTGAATTTAAGCAATTTTAGCTGCAATTATCTTCAAATGATTAGAATGAAAGTTATTTCATAGATTTTACTTGTAAGGCATGTGTAATATTAGCACTTCCTATTGATATGGAACAAAAATTTCATAAAGCAAGAATGGGTTCAGTACTTATTTGTGCCATATCCACTTGTTAGTACATGAAAATTGGATATGACACAATAAGCACTAAGATATGGTATCGCCAAGCATTTCATATTTTTTCTCCCTAGTTTCTCATTGAAAAGAGTTAGATCATTTCGCCTGTTGACGAGCGACAAGCCAACCATTTTCGTGGTAAAAAAAGTAAAAATTTTAAACTCAAAATGGCCAAAAAACAAAAAAATTACTTGGCCATTAAGTTCTGGGTGATAAAACCAAATTCAAGGGGCCAAGTAATTTTTTTATGATTTGGGAGTTTAAAATTTTTACCGTTTTCACCACGAAAAGGTTGGCTTTGCGCTCGTCAACAGCAACAGGCCAAATGATCTTATTTTTTTTCAATGCAAAATATGGAGAAAAAATGAAATTCTATGCTTGGCTCAACTTCTATATATCACAGCATTCACAGCCGATGATTTTTGAAGGATACCTTGGCTGCCGTTTTTTTCCACTTTTTTTTTTTTGGGGGGGGGGGGGGGGAGGGAGAATTACACCTCTACGGCAGGTTTCCCGACTAACCCAAATCAAGAAATTGTTTTATTGTGTTTTTGATAATACTATGATTTATCTGAAATAGCTGCGGTTTTCTAAATCGTTGTTGTTTGAAAAAAAATGAGTAACTTCCCAACAAACATTTTTGGGGTTCCCGCAGTCTTCCCGCAGTCTTCCCGCAGTCTTTTTCCCGCACTTGCCCGGGCGGGACCCTTGCGGGACGTCCCGTACGGGTCCCGCCTAGAAGTGTCCTACGGCCGATACCGGTCCCGCGATCTTCCCGTTAGTTTCCCGCACGGACGTCCCGCGATCTTCCCGCGATAATCCCGCAAAGGGACGTCCCGCGATCTTCCCGCTAGTTTCCCCCAGGGACGTCCCGCGATCTTCCCGCGATAATCCCGCACGGGACGTCCCCCGATCTTCCCGCTAGTTTCCCGTAGTATCTGTTTGCGCGATCTAGGTGCTAAATATGTAGGCTAAACGTAAAAAAAAAATGAAAAAATTTTTATAATATCGGTTACATGGCTATCTTGTCTTATTTTCGACACCAGTTGATTGCCTGTAGGTGGAAACACAACATGTATTAATTGCAAGTAATTAAAAAATTTTCAAGTTTGGTGTCTCGAACTCGGTCCAGCAGGGCGACTCTCCATCTGTAAGCCACGCATCTAACCGTTAGGCCACGGAGGATGTTTTGAGCGGGGGTGGGAATAACACCCTATAGATTCAACAGCAAATCTTTTTTTTTGGGAGAAGTTAGATAATTGAATAATGTTTGCAACGTATTGATCAAAATGCACTTTTTTTCACCCATTTTCTGCCAAAAAAATCAAGAAAATACGTGAAAATTGAAAATTTGACGTATTTCTGATTTTTTTGGGGGAAAAATGGGGGAAAAAAAGTACATTCTGATCAATACGTTGCAAACATTATGCAATTATCTAACTTCTCCCAAAATTGCATAATTTTCGGTCCATCCATTTCGATGTTATCATGGACACGGAAGGTCTGCAGCGGTTAAAAAATGGGGTTTCCCGCCTCCGCCCGGTGGCGCTCTCTGCAGTTTTATGTTTCAAGTCGGGTCTAGGGCGTGTTTTAAAAAATCCCCATGCCGAGAGGCCATTATTGTACAGTCGTGTCATATTGAAAAGGATTAAACGAGAAATTTTTAAATACTATTATATTATTATGATTTCTTGGTACTTTTGGAGTTGAGCTTGATGTTACTGTCCTTTGAATGTATTGGCCCCATGATCATGATTTATCAAAATCATATCAATTCAAAATTTCCATATCTTACCTAGGATTCGATCTAATTATCGGTATTATTTATAGGAGTCGTGCGCTTCGGATCTGTGCCGGAGCCGCGGACAGCTTGATCATTTAAGAAGTTATTTTATTTATCCAGCATCATTTTATTTCATTTATAATAGGCTATAAGATGCCATTTATGGTGGTTCACAATAGTTCGCGGTATGTAGCTATTATGGCCCCAAAGGGCGCGGGTTCGATGAGATTATAAGTAATAATCTAAACGTAGGCCAACTCTCCATCCACCGATCCACTCATCGTCTTGAGTTGCATGGATCATCATTTAGAACCACAAACATCTAGCTAAATAAGACGGGTACGAACTGGATTGTTTGGTATATTAACTAGTTCATTAACTGATTAAAAAATATGATTTTTTCTTCACCTAGCGCTTGCTTTGGCATTATAAATTTTGTTAAAGGAATATCCCGTTCGGTGGGTGACTATGTTGACGACGAGTGGTGGTGGTGGACCGGTGGTGGTGGTGATGAAGGTGAAAATAAAATATGTGGGGAAATCCTTGGCGCCTTTGATTCGCTAACAAGCATATTGAGAATAAATAAATGAAGACATGTGTGATGCTCTGTTTATCGTCAAGCAACCAGTTCCCCTCACACTCCGCGTATAACACTCTCGCAAACATCAACAACCATCTATTCTCCAATAGTTTAATGAGCCACTCACTTGAGATACTTTTGTAAGACGTAATAGCTTTCAATAATTTGGTCTCGATCAAGACAGTTATAAGTTATCTTGTAACTGGGGCACACTTATTTTCGGGTTTTTAAATTGTTTATTTATCTCGATTAATGGGAGTGTGATATTATGTAAACGAAATTCGAAGTTTTTTTTATTAACAATAACATGGCAGTCGTGCATGTCTATAGTGCGTATTATCTATTGATTATTATAATATTCATAGATTTGTCATAAGCCCGAAGAAACCCAATACATGCATACATGAAAACCCCTCTCATACCAAAAAATTCGAAGTCACTTAGTGCAGTGATCAGTTTTCCTTTCCCTACCTCAGGCTATCACCAAGTATTTGAACTTTTGAGGGGAAGGGGGAAAGAAGATTTTGAAATTTTCATTCAAATTTTCAACTTGTGTCCGAACTCCGCCCGAACTCCGAATATTATTAAAATGACGACGTCGGAGTGATGTTTTCGGTAGCGGGAGACGAACTCAATACACGCACTTGTATTTGACCTTTGAATGAGTGTTGTGAGAGGCCAACACAGATAACCGTTCCCCGCGTTGTAATGTAATATTTTCGTTCACACCGAATAGTAAATCCAGTCGCACCGTCGCACTGACGTCCTACACACATTCTTGAGATAACTTGCCTTGATGCTGTAAAAATTGTGGTTTATTTCCATTTTTCCGTTTTCAACCTTGGCCATCCCCATGATATGATTTTTTAAATTTTTAAATTTTTAAAGTTTAATAGTAGGTACATAATTGCAAATGTTTCGATTTTATTGATGACCTTCCTTAAATCAGTCTCAAAAGTCAAAATATTGTCATATTGCTTAATTCTTTCGTCATTGTTTCTCCCCCTAATCCATCATTTACGCTTCTACAATGACGCAGATGTAGGAAAATGTGTGGGTATATTTTTTTAATTTTTTTGGATTGATTTCCATAAAAGTGCAATCTTGATTCCAATATCGGATATAGTATGATAAAAATGTAATTAAATCGAGCGGCCAACAAGCCATCATCAAGCAATTCATTATGGAAATTGGCTATGTTTCGATTCGAATGAAAAATCCATTTTAAACAGCAGTTTGTTTTTTTGAAAACAATTATTGATGTGTTCCTTTCCCTAGATACGTTCATCAAGTAATAATAAAAAAATATTATTATTGGGAAATTTGCGTTATGAAGACTCCAATATGTCAATCTTGGGGAAAATAGCTCGTGTTTGTTTATATTTTGTATAGTATGTGTGTTTATGTTTCGTTTGCTCTCCAGCGGACAAACGACTGTGGTGGAATTTTCATGATGTAATATAATAAGTATCGTATCGTATCGTATAAATATTCATGTGGTATTGAACACGGGGAAATTTATTAAAACTATTCAAATCTACTTTATTTCCGATATGTCTCTTTCAGGTTAAAGTTTTACCAAAACGTAATGGTTCTGCGCTCCCATGATAACATCGAAATGACTAGTCCGAAAATTATACAATTTTGGGAGAAGTTAGATAATTGTTTAATGTTTGCAACGTTTTGAACAGAACGTTAATTGTTTCCCCCATTTTCTGCAAAAAAAAAAAAAAAAGAAAATACGTAAAAATACGTAAAATTTATAAAATTTGTCGTATTTCTTGATTTTTTAGGTGGAAAATTGTGAAAAAAATTAGCAATATGTTCAATATGTTGCAAACACTATACAATTATCTAACTTCTCCTAAATTGCATAATTTTTGGGCCATCATTTCGATGTTTTCATGGGAGCACTGAAGGTCTGCAAGCGGTTGAAAAATGCGATTCTGCCTCCGACCGGTAGCGCATATATTATTCTATATCTATGATCGAGTACTTTGGGCTATGTGGATATGAGCTACGTTTATTGACTGATATGATTAAATGACTGTGCACTTGTTTTTTTATCTTCACCTACTGTTTTGAGTTTGGTTAGGTATGGTAAAATTTGCAATTTTGGGAGAAGTTAGATAATTGATAATGTTTGCAACGTTTTGAACAGAACGTCAATTGTTGCCCCCATTTTCTGCAAAAAAAAAACAATAAAATACGTAAAAATTTTTAAAAGTTTTTTCGTTTCTTGATTTTTTTGGTGGAAAATTGTGAAAAAAATTAGCAATATGTTCAATATGTTGCAAACACTATACAACTATCTAACTTCTCCCAAAATTGCATAATTTTCGGGCCAGTCATTTTGATGTTATCATGGGAGCACTGAAGGTCTGCAAGCGGTTGAAAAAATGCGATTCTGCCCCCCGACCGGTAGCGCATATATTATTCTATATCTATGATCGAGTACTTGGTCTATTGGCATATGAGCTACGTTTATTGACTGATACGATAAAATGACTGTGCTCTTGTTTATTATCTTCACCTACTGTTTTGAGTTTGGTAAGGTAAGGTGGTAAATGTAATTGTAGAAATGTAGTATTGCTAGTGGAAAAAAGTGAGAAAGTTTACGGCGTGTGAAAATAAAATTTTACGTGTGTGTGTAATTTTTACTCCTGTAAATGCGTATTTGGATTTCTATGGGGAAAAAGATGTAAGGGAAAACTCTCATCTATCAAAAACGACACAAAATTCACACACAGCACAAAATTCTATCTGCAATGTATGTGAGGATCTGTTTATTGTAAACAGCCACGCAGCACTATCCCCTCCTACACCATACAAACGACCAGAACGCTTATTGTTGAGAAACAAATTTATTTAGTATTCGATTTAATTTTTACTAATCTTTGATTATACGTCCTCTTGTCTTGGTCATTTAAACGAAGTTAACTAATTCTGTAGGCTGAGTACGATTGATTTATTAACCGCGATGTAAAAAGCGAGAAAAAAAGACATATCTTATGATTGCAAAATGAATTGAATTTGATAGTTCCTCAACACTGCTTATCTTCACCTTGAACATGGATGCCACCCCTTCCACTTGTGTCTCCACGTTTCCTTCAGTCGTAGTTCAACAATAAGTCGCTCAAGACAAACGCAGTACCAAAGGGTTTCATTTTTTTTAGTTTTTTTTCGTTGTTTTATTAATTGCCTACTCGTATTTCCAGTATAACGATTAATAGTGTCCTAATAAATGTGTAATAAAATAATCATATTCTATTTGGGGAAAGAGAGATAAAGACGTGCAGTATAATAAAATACCGTAGACATCGCCCCCGGAAGTGATTGTGTTTGAAACAACTAACCAAACTACAATTATTCACTCATGTAACTTCGTGCGGGGTCTATGCGCAGTGGGACCGCTCAGTCAGTCAGCGAGTGCACAGCGTAACACGTATCTCGGGTAACTGTGAATCATATAGCTCGCCCGCGCTGTTATTGGCTCAAAAATCATGATTGGAATATCGCTAGTCCTGCCCTTTTTAGTCCGGTAAAGCATGCTCTCTCTCTCTCTACGTAAATTCCCACGGGTTAAAACAGCACTCTTAATGTCCATGTACATTTTTTTTGTGGATTGTTTAAATATTAAAATAATGTATCAAGTTATTTTTTCTCCCAAAAAGGAATGCTCGTACCTCAACCAAATTTGGCATGTGTTGTCGGGTACCCAAATCCCCTGTATTTTGATAGAAGTTCACACCACGTTTCATGACCGCTGGGTATCACCTCGAAATCACCCCAAATTGCTCAGGGTCCGAGTGGTTAGCGCGCCAGGGCTTGGCTGCGGCGCCTTAACAGGGACCTAGATAAAACCGCAGGAATTGCTTGTTACGCATTTTCTTGTACAAAAACAGATTTAGTGCAGAAGCACTAAATTAAAACTAGGGAAACGCCTAAGTCGTTGTCAAACGAGTGAGTGAGCCAAGTGTTGAGTACCCGGGAACGACTACGTTCCAACTGCCCGTATTCTCAATTGACCGTATTCTCAACTGGCCGTCTTTTTGTCTCAACTGACCGTCTTTTTCCGTCACCCGAATGTCGGCCAGTGGAGACTACGGTCAGTTAAGAATACTGTCAAACGAGAAGACGGTCAATTGAGACTCTCCCAAATCATGTTTTAGCTAAAAAAAAAGGCCCCGTTGAGAATACGGTCAATTGAGACGCATCGCTCATGAGTACAAAGTAACACATATTTTGAGTGCAAGGTGTGTGTTTATTGGCTATTGCCGTGCGAAAGGCCATCCCCCACCGCCTCCTCTAAATGTTATTTTATAACTTTTAATGAACTAAAGTGGAGAGCCACACGATTTTATACAAAACTCAGGAGTTGGGAGTGTTTAATTCCCAAAAAAA
>JAMZAV010015292.1:0-13545 GCA_024449915.1 Sweltsa coloradensis | reverse complement strand
ACTTGATGGTTACATTTTTCTTTTGTCAATGTTAACATGCTAGTCAATATAGAAAAATTTAGATTTTTACATAATATGCTAATGAAGTTATTTCAACTTTGTCATTTGAGTTTTAACTCTTGGATTAGGTAGTTATAGTCTAGATAATTATTCAATTTAAGTTAACTAAAGTATTATTAGTTAACGGGCAACTCAGTAACTCAACACTTCACTTGAGCATGGAATCAACACTAGAAAATGTGGTCTGACCCTGGATTTTAAATAGTACACTCCTACTGGAGATTCAGGTGCGTAGATGGCTGCGACACGTAATATGAGTGTAATTGGCCCACGGTGTGAAAGGCGCAGTCAGCTATTTTTTTTCTTTACTAAACAATGAAATCTGAGTTCTGTTTTATTTCTCTATGCTCTGGCAGTTGGCATGTTAGCTACAAAGTGTTGTGTTTTGTAATTCATGAAGTATTTGTATGAGCGAAGCGAAGACTTCAATTTCACCGACCCCCCAAAAAAATTAGCTTTGGTGTTTTTTTGTTTTTGTTTTTGTTTTGTTTGTTTGTTTTTCTGTGTGCTTGTTCGCTCTCTACCGGGCAACCGGCATATGCGATCTTGAAAATTGGAGGGGACCTTCGAAATCTCTGAACTTAGACTTGACACGTTTTTGGGTACAATCGAAGAAAATATATTTCTTATGAATATCGTACTTTTACGATTTTTAGTGCGATATTTTCGTGATATTTGGGCCGATTCTGACCAAACAAGTGGGGCTACAACGTTCATATTTTACATGGACATTAACCCTTTCTTGCCCGAACCTAGAAAAATTAAAAAAATGATAGTTTTTTTTAATTATTCATCGAACAAACATGCCCAAACAAAGATTTTGTTTGAAACTTTTTTCTTTTTTTTTTAGTATTTTAGATTTTTTTGGAAAATTTTGGTTTTTTAATATGTACTGCAATTTCTGACTTTTTTTAATTTAAAAAAAAAATGAGTTCAAGAACAAGCATCTTTTTTAATAAAAAAATAAAAAATGGCAAATTTATAATTTTTCCAGATTTTCATATATTATTTTCAAAAATCCACTATTTTCAATTTTTTACGCAAAAAGAGTTTAAAAATTATGTTCAAGGCTTAAATATTATCCTATGTGAACGTGCGATAGCTCTATGTGCTCAGGAGAAGTGGGACTCATACGTCCCGTCAGGCTTATAGAGCTATGATCCTATCCATGTTAATGCTATACCAAAATAAAACTGTGGGACGTAAGTCCCGTCAGACGAGAAAGGGTTAAGATTATGGTGATGTATTGCCTTTTCAAAGAAAAAGTTGAAAAAGTTAGCCAGAATCCATAGAATAAAGGTTTCAATATGAGTTTTTTTAGGTAAATAATAACAATTTACAAGTAACAATAGAAACTTGACAACAATTACCAACAATGCGGTCAAAAGGCACTTGATAAGTAAATAGATCCCACGCAAACTAAAAACTTACAAAAAAGCTCATCCATCAACGCGACGGGACTTAAGCGTTTTCCTAGTTTGATTAAACTTTTATATTACTACCTAGTACCTAGTGTATGTGTGTTTGTGTGTGTGTGTGTGTGTGAAGTGAACCTAGTGAGTAAACGTAATTGTGTAAATACCTCGTTTTAAAAAAAATGACTACTGACTAATAAAATATGATCTTTTTTTACTGTTGTATGCATATTTTGGTGAACTCACAGCCTTACTAAAATTATTATTAGTACAAGTACCGAGTACTAGTAGTAATAACAAACATCAGTGATTATCAGTCTTGGGGAGGAAGGAGTTCCTTTTTCAGGAACTTTGATGGGAACGCGTTCTTTTTCTTTCATCGGGAACTTGTATCGTGAAAAGTTACTAATTCGTGGGAACTGGAACAATTGTAACATTTCTCTATAAGTTCTTTTCGACGACATAATTCCGTCGAATTCCAATAACTGATATCGTACGTACTACGTAGTTAACTACCTGGTACATAAAAAAATTATTTTGGGACTTCCAAATGTTTTCGAAAATGGCTCCACCTCCATGTCAGGTTCCGAGTTGTAGAAGCGGACAGATTCCTTGGGAAAATTTTCGGCAGTTTTTTCTATTCATCACTTTCCTCACGTAAAATATAAGTGTTACAATGGTAATGTACCAATAAAAAATTCAAGTCCGTTTCGTGATGGATGGAATATCAAATGTGGTAAATGAAATTCAAAACAATACACTCTCATGCTAATCTCTGCCTCGTCCTGTCTTGGTCCTTGCATCCCGCTATCGGCTAAGTTTGCTCCCAAACATAAATCTTGAATGAGACACCTTGTGGTTGTGACCTATCTCAGTCTGGTCTGGAAAATACGAATTTCATGTTTCGGGCCTTTTTGAACTCATTTAGTAATTACAGACATATAATTTTGATTATCGACAATGGCTTTTGATTGAGTGTCGAGATTTTGTCCCTTTTTCTAGGGGTCCGGGAAAGATTTTTTTTAATTGAAAAATTATGCTCATTGAAATTGAAATTATGCTTTATTTTGTCTTTTTCGTTACTTTTAAAAAACATCACTAAATGCGCCTTTTCTGTGCGATTTAAAATTGGTAAATCTAACAATCAATTCAGGCATGATTGGTAAAGTCAGGTAAAGACACTACAAAACACTGACAAAATGGTTGTCTTAGTGGAAAACCGTCATTCAATGAATTTTTTGCGTTTTTTTTCCTGCAATTTAATACTAATAAAACGGATAATATTGTTGATTAAGCGGTAAAAAACGATAAAAAGCTTTATTTCATGTTTTCATGCAAAAATGGAAAATTTCTCCTTTTGGTGCGGTTTCAAATTGCATTTTTTTAATATCATAAAAGCCATGAAATCTCATGTATCAGGTATTTTAAGAAATGTATTAATTTTTTTGCTGATTGCAAAGTATTGATAAATAACTACTAGGAATATTGAGTATGAAAATGAATGAATAATAATATGAAACGAATGGGTAGAGGTAGTGAAAAATGGTGATAACGAAATTCGCGAATTTTTTTAAATGTCCTTTTTAGTGCCTAAAATGTAATATTGTCGACGAATTACATCATTTAGAGATGGAAAAAACATATTTTGAAATCGCGAAATTCGCGAAATCTCGTGTATAGCGCGAAATAACGAACGAAATTGTATGAAACTGGTCAAAACGCGAATTAACTCGCGAAATTGAACCGTTTAGAGTGCAAAATGTAAGGGATGGTGGAGGTGCCGGTCCAGTTTTGGTGGAGGTGCCGGTCCAGACTGAATATTACGCGTGCGGTAGGTGGTACAGTCATCAAACAGTCAACGCAACGCGCGCGTCACGGGCTTCACGGAAATAGACCGCGGAAATAACGGCGCGTATATAACTCCGCGGAAATAGTCCACCAAAATAACAGTGCATACAAATATTTATTTTTTGTTGGGAATCGACTCTGAATCAATTTTTAGGTCACAATGATCGATTCTAACTTTTTGTAATCGATGTCATCCCTAACTTAAGGGGCTCCGTTTTTTTTTTTTTTTTTTTTTTTAAACGCTTTTGACAATTTTTTCGAAATCGCGAAAAACGCGAAATTTTGGTTTTTAAAAACGAAATTTGCGTTTTTATATCACCATTTTCATTACCTCTACGAATGGGGGAAAATAGAATGCCTAAGAAAATGTATGAAAGAAGGATTGAAGAAGGGAAGAAAGAGAAAGAAGAAAGAGATGGAAGGAAATCATAGAAAGAGACAGGGAGGCAAGAGGGGAGAGCTGGGAAGATGTGGAAGAGATACGTTTGTGGGAGGACAGAAAGAATTGGAAAAATTTGGTTGCTAAACCCAAGCTGACCCTGCCAGAAGCAGGAAATGGCAATGGATAATGATGATGAAATAACTAGGCTACTAGTCCTATTGTTGAAATAATGTATTTTAAAAGGAATGCAAAAGGAATTGGGTTCCTTTTGAGGAACATTTCAGTTCCTATTTTTGAAAAGGAACGGAAACTTTGATCAGTTCCGTTTTAACTTTTAAGCAGAAGTAACTTTTCAAAGTTCCATTTTGGGGGAAACTTGACCGTGACTGGTGATTAATTTAATACACATATTGCAAGTCACAGATTCAATTGCTCATACTTAAATTTTTTGACAAAAAATAACAGCAAATAACAGCTGTAGTTATTACTTTATAGTAACAATTTTCACTGTGTTGTCCATTTTAGTTTTACACAAGTACTTACATAAGTATTAAGGCTGGGGCTACACTGGGCGGTTGCTCCGCGCGGACCCGATGCGGGTTCGCAATAGAAGGTCGACACATGGTTTTAGATGAGAGCGACTACACAGAGCCGGGCGGTTCGCATGCGGGAAATTTTCCCGCAGCATGTCGAGCTCGATGCGGAGCGCCCGTCCCCGCAGACCAAGGTCAACGACTACACAGTGCGGTTGCGTGTCTGCGATATTGCTCAATAGTCCGGGGTCTATACACAAATTTGAGGCCGAACCTAGGACAAATTGCAACAAAAGCGAATTTGGTATCATTGGATTCAGAAAAAAAATTAATAACCCATAGAGAATCCCCTAAAACCCCCATAGGGAGGGTGGGTCTAAACATCCCCCAAATGAAAATGTAATAAAATTTAATATATACAAAAATTGTATTTCTGAAACCTAGTAACCAAGGTATGTTATCTAATATGATTTAAGAATCTTTCAAATAAAGTATATTTAAATCGTTGAAAATTAATTTTGTGACCAGCAGAGGTCAATGAAGGTCAAATTTTGTATTGTTTCAATATCATTTGGTATACGTTTTTCTATTGGCACAATAATGTTTGATGATTGTCTCATTGTTGTAAATAATTAGTAAATAGGCCACACTTGATACGGTATGTCAATCATGGCAGAAAAAGGTTATTATTACAATCTGTAGGGTCATGAACCTACGAGTATGTAGTCAAAAATCTGTTTACTTACGTTTAGGCGCACTCAAATCATGTTACGTAATAATGTAATTCGCCGATAGAGGTTTCTCACGTACTATGCATCGAGACTATATTTTGGGACGTACCTGGATAAAAACCCACACTTTAAAATCCTTACTGAAGATTTTATTCACGGATTTCCTTAAATATTCAATAAAATCTCAGATTAAGCCCCATACCCATAATATAGCCCTTGGATATGTTATTTCCACCAAATTTCCACCCATTACACAACATTAACATTATTAACATTATAACATTTTACATTATTGTGCCAATAGAAAAACGTTTACCAAATTATATTGAAAAATACAAAATTTGACCTTCATTGACCTCTGCTGGCCACAAAATTAATTTTTAACAATTGAAATATTTTTTTATTCGAAAGACCCTTAAAAAAGCTTTGATTACATACCATGGATACTAGGTTTCAAAAATGGATTTTTTTTAAATTCAATTTTATTACATTTTCATTTAGAGGATGATTAGACCCACCCAACCTATAGGGATTTTAGGGGTTTCTTTATGGGTTATTTAGTTTTTTTTCTGAATCCAATGATACCAAATTTGCTTCTGTTGCAATTTGTACTAGGTCAACTTGGATAGACCCCGGATTACAAGGCCGATGTTGTTCCATGTTGTTTTTATACTGTCTTGCTCGATTCCCACGCGGAGCGACCGCCATGTGTAGTCGTACCCCATTTGGCGGAGCACCCGTCGCGGAGCCTCCGCGTGCGGAGCAACCGCCCAGTGTAGCCCCAGCCTTAACCTAATGAAAACCTGAAAATGTCTAGGAATTTAATAAATCTGGAAAAGTCAGAGAAAAGTCAGTTTTTTCTGGAATTTTACTAGAAATGTAAAAAAAATAATACTTTAGTAATTTCAATACCTTTTTTCAGTTTTTTGTTGCTGAAAATAGAAATTCTCAGTTTAAAAAAAAATCTAACACTAAGTTATTTTGCCTTGTCTGGTGTTAAAAATTCCCGACGAAATCGATATTGAATTTAAAAACAATTTTTCCTCCAGTATAATGTGTGAGAAAGCCAAATCCTCCACAATTACAAAAATTTGTAAAAAAAAAAAAAAAAACGGCAGCCAAGTTCTCCTTAAAAAGTCTTCGGCTGTGAATGCTGTGAGATATAGAAGTTGAGCCAAGCATTTCTTTCTTTCTCCCTAGTTTTGCATTGAAAAGAAGTAAGATCATTTCGTCTGTTGACAAGCGCCAAGCCAACCATTTTCGTAGTAAAAAAAGTAAAAATTTTAAACTCAAAATCATAAAAAATTTACTTGGCCATTGAATTTGGTTCATTACGAGAACTCTAAAAACTAAATGGCCAAGCAATTTTTTTTATGATTTTGAGTTTTAAATTTTTACTTTTTTACCACGAAAATGGTTGGCTTGGCGCTCGTCAACAGGCGAAATGATCTTACGTCTTTTCAATTCGAAACTAGGGAGAAAGCTCAACTTCTAAATCTCACAGCCGAAGACTTTTGAAGGAGAGCTTGACTGTCGTTTTTTTACAAATTTTTGTATTTGTGGGGGATATTACATCTTTTTGCTGTTTGTTTCCTATCAAGGCGTGAATGATGAATGATTGAAAAATTTTTTCAAGGAGTCAATTCCTTCAAAAGTGTGTTGCGATGTCAGATATTGGCGGTTTGATTGAAGTTGGTCTTGGACACCGCTCATAGTGTTGGATTTCTGACATGTTGGGTTGTGCGCAGCTCTCTCTCTGTCTCTGTCTCTGTCTCTCTCTCCCGCCATCAATAAAGACGACAATCAAATCAAATCAAAATCAAATCTCTTTCCCGACACAAAGTGTATTCCACGTTTGAAACTTCTCAGTTGTAACCTTTTCTTTGAACGATTAAATTTTTTATTTTCAGAGTTGTTTTTTAACATTTTTGGGTCCACGGTCCCCCCAAAATTAGCCCCTTGTGTTTTGGACGCTAGATATTTATAATGGTTGAGCTCATGTTTAATTTCAAGTTTGTACAAATTACCACGCCTTAGTAATTTTGTGTTTTGTTTATTATCCAAATTTGTTATTTTCTCCGGTCCCTGTTACCCCCATTTTGGTTTCGAAAGCAAAAGGCACTGCGTCTGCTGAGGTACATCTAAGTGTGGTCCGAGTTTCATAGATCTAAGATGTACCATTTTCTCTGTAGACTCTTATTCCTCTCCGCCAGAATTAGCCAGCCAGCCGGAAGGTTTTCACTTTTCAACAATGTTGAGGCACTGTTTTTAACACAGAAGGGGTTATTGGATCGGGCTGATTTTTTTTTTGGTAGGTCATGGACCACATATCAGGTCATATACCGAGTTTCAAGATTATAAATCTTTTGGGGCGGCGTGTGCAGATAGCTGAAAACCCCCCAACTCGGGTAGGAGTATACAGGGTCGAGTTAGTCGTCAAGCAGTCGCGTGCGCTTGGCTGCGGGCGAACGACCGTCGCCCTAGATCTACAGCCTGGAAAAATAAAATTTTCCATCTGGAAAACCTGGAAAAGTCTGGGAATTTTGTAATGGAAAATTTGTAGACACCCTACCTGTAGAGTGTAGTCATAGTACAGTAGCCTACTTATAAGACTAATAATTTGTTCTGTTTTACAGAGTTCACACTGGCTTTGAGTGGAACAAATACAATCAAACCCATTATGATATGGACAATCCACCACCAAAGATTGTGCAGGGATACAAATTCAACATCTTTTACCCAGACCTTATCGACAAACAGACTACGCCAGAGTATTTCTTGGTAAGAACTTGGAATAATATGAACATTTGGGATTACAAAATTAATGATTCAATACCGCAATTTTGGACTGCTCGCTTGAATCCCGCTCGAAATTCAAAATATGTTTTTAAAATCTTGCTCGACTTAACGAATTTCTGCTCGCACAGCCCTAGTTGACTGTCGCTCTTCAACTGTCTTCAAATAAAAACTATGAGCAACTCTTGGTATAGAGCTCTCCATCATCTTATGCCCACTCTGTGAAAGCTGTAAATATGCTATAGAAGTTTGATAGTAAATAATTAGTTACCCGGGTTCAACCCTGGTCGGCATAGATTTTTAATTTCTAGATTGTATTAACTAGGGAAACGCCAAAGTCGTTGTTAAACGAGTGAGTGAGCCATGTGTTAAGTACCGATTACATTACTTTTCTTCCCCTACCTTGGGCCTACCTAGCCTATCATAGGCTAGAGAGGCGCATTATGACCTTACAGTTGACGCGCCCGTCCCCGTATACCAACTAAACTTTAAAAACTATTATTTATACGAATATAATTATCAAACTTAAATGCAAATGTTCCCGGGTACTCACCACATGACTCGCTCACTCGTCTCACTACGACTTTGGCGTTTCCCTATAGTCTAGTTGGCTAAGGCGCCCTTGTAGCCGAAATGTGAAAGAAGTGAGTTCAATTCCCTGGTCGGGAAAGATTTTGTAATTTCTAGATTGTATTTCAAAAATAATTGAACATGATTTGAAATGCATAATATAACGCAGTGTTGTCCATCATCTGTGGCAATAGGGCCTACTATGGTAAACATAGCCAGTACGAAATACGTGAAAATATTGCAAGGTTTACTCAATCTACGAGCGAATTTTGTGGGTACCTTGACGTGCAACATTCGACAGACCTTGCATGGGCACTGCATTTCACGGCCAGGCGAATAATAAACAAAAAATATATTTCAAAATCTAAAACATTGTACCCCATTACATTACTTTTCTTCCCCCTACCTTAGGCCTACCTAGCCTATCATAGGCTAGAGAGGCGCATTATGACCTTACAGTTGACGCGCCCGTCCCCGTATGCCAACTAAACTTTAAAAAACTATTATTTATACGAATATAATTATCAAACTTAAATGCATATGTTCCCGGGTACTCACCACATGACTCTCTCACTCGTCTAACTACGACTTTGGCGTTTCCCTGGTCTAGTTGGCTAAAGCGCCTTATAGCCGAAATATGGGAGACGTGGGTTCAATCCCCTGGTCGGGAAAGATTTTGTAATTTCGAGATTGTATTTAAAAAATTATTAAACATGTTTTGAAATGCATATAACGCAGTGAAGTCCATCATCTGTGGCAATAGGGCCTACTATGGTAAACATAGCCAGTACGAAATACGTGAAAACATTGCAAGGTTTACTCAATCTACGAGCGGAATTTGGGGGTACTTTGACTTAAAACATTCGACAGACCTTGAATGGACACGGCATTTCACTGCCAGGTAAATAAAAAACAAAAAAATATATTTTCAAAATCTAAAACATTGTCGTTAAAATAATTTCATAACATTGGAAGTCTATTTTTCAGTTTATTATTTCTTGTATGTTTAAATCGCAATGAATCTTGCTGATTTTGTTAGCAGTTCTCAATAAACTCGTACCGGATGTCCGTTTAAAATTTCAGCGCAATCTGTTCAGCGATTCGGCTGATTTTTAACGTACACACACACACACACACACGCACGCACGCAGAAAAACAATAAGGGCCGTTTGAGTCGAATGGAAATCACTACGTTCGCTACGCTCACTCGTTTAAAAATTATTAAAAATTTAAATTAGTTATTATTGGTTGTATGTAAATTGTCATTGTTGGCTTAGGCCTACATGCTTTGGCAAGTACAATTTAAACTTACAGGGTATATAATTTTAGAGAGAGATACCGATACCTACTAATCAGTTGTTGTAGCCTGCTGTGATCATCAGCTTTTGAGATAAAACTGGCCATTTTACTGATTTTGTTTACATTTTCTTACAGACTCCGTGCAACGACAACAGAGACTTCGCAAATTTGCGTTTCCATGCAGGTCCACCATATGAAGATATCGCCTTCAAGATTGTTAACCGTGAATGGGAGTACTCGTACAAGCGCGGTTTCCGGTGTCAGTTTCACAACAACATCTTCCAGCTATGGTTCCACTTCAAGCGCTACCGCTACCGGAGATAGACTGTTGTGGGGCTCATCCTACATTGCTGTACAGTGCCCATACAAATATATCAAACAATTAGTAGCCTGTCTAGCACTAATATTCATCTTTTAGAAAAGTTAATATATAATATTGTTATCCCTCAACTGTGGTATTAGTCACATGTCCCAATGAATAATTAACAGTAATGTAAAATCTCTTCTTTAAAAAAAAAAAAAATAATATTAATTTCTGGCTTCTTTCCTTATATAATATATTATGTTAGGCCCTATTATGATACAAGCACGTCAATTAATCAAAATTAAGATAATAATAAAAATTCAAAAACAGCGAACGTAGACCAGTTATTACAGATTTCTATAAAAACAAACACAAACAATTAACTAGGAAAACGCTCAGTTGGACGCGTTGTTGAGCGAGCACCGGTACGTGCAACATGACCCGAGTACGACATTCCCATAAGGCCCACCACACAGTGTAGGCCTAACTGGATATTGACATTGTACACTGTATACTATTCCAACATCTTTGCATTGTACTAATTCACGTCATGCCTTCTAAAGTGTATCTTTGTATCTTCACTGCCTCCTTCATTTTTTAGCATCATTTTTCGAATTATTATTACCAATAAGTCTTTAATGTCTTGACCGATTTAGCTGAAAATTTGAAAAATAGGAGAGAATGGTGTACTTATTGACCCTGCAAAATTTCATAACGATCGGAACATTTTTATTTTTTTATTTTATTTTTTATTTTTTATAACCAACGATCGGATTTTGTTCAAAAACTATACAGCAACCCGCCTAGGTGGTATGTACATGTGTGAAAAATTTCAGGTCGATCAGAGAAACGGTGCGACCTGTATCGAAGCAGTAACAGAAAAAGAAAAAAAAAAAAAAAAAAAAAAAAAAAAAAACAAGACATTCGAGCCATAAGAGTCAAGTAGAGACGCTCGCTTCGCTCGCTCAATTAGTAAGATTTACATAAAAAATAAAAATACATCAACAAACAAATCAAAAAACAAAAATTTGTCAAAAAAAAAACGGCAGCCAAACTCTCCTTCAAAAGTCTTTGGCTGTGAATGCTGTGAAATAAATATAGTTAAGTTAAGCCAAGCTTTTCATTCTTTCACCCTAGTTTTGCATTGAAAAGAAGATCATTTCGCCTGTTGACGAGCGCCAAGCCAACCATTTTTGTGGTAAAAAAGTAAAAATTTTAAACTCAAAATCTTAAAAAAATTGCTTTGGCCACTAAATTTGGTTTGCTCCAAACAGTTTCTTGTTTATTGAAAATAGACAACATCAAAATAAATCAATCAAGATTCATTACGAGAACTCTAAAATCCAATGGCCAAAGCATTGCTACAGCCCCCTCTAAGGGCCCCAAGGCAATATAACCATATATATAATATACTGTCACAGTTATGAGTTTTCACATCAATTTGCGTAGAATCAGTACCAAACATATTAATACAAGAAATAGTCACCAACAAATATTAGCGATGTCAGTTTTACATATAATAATGAAGGTGACTAAGCAATAAGCATGCTAAGAACGCATAATACGCTAATAAGGATATTGCGTCTCACTATCCACGATCACGGCTAGTGGTTATAATGTTTCCGACTCCGGAGCAGGGCATGGCGCAGGACCGAGTTAGAGTCCACCTGGTGGCAATATAATCTGTATCTGTGATAATCTGCGCTGGATTCTTATCTACCAAGTGTTCGTCTTTGCATACCTGACACATGACATGTAGAAATCACTTGAATCATCTTTACGCATTTTGATTTGATATTTTTACTATATTTGTTTACTGTTCATAACCATCTCTTTATATATCTGTGTATCATTTGCCATTTTACTGTCACATGTCATTTATTTAGATGTTCTAATTATTTTTTTGTAAAATGTACTAACGTGCTGTAGAAGACACTTAATTAATTAATAAATAAATAAAAGCTTCCTTGCAGCCCTAAATGATTGTTAGTAGGCCTAGTTAATCAAGTGCTTCTTGGCAAGTCCATCAAAATAACCCAAATGCCCAGATACGTAAGCCGGCGGTCGTCTGGGCAGTTGAGTTTATAGGACTGAAAAAGTGGAGGGAGCGAGTAAGTATTTTTATTATTCGAGTTCTAAGGAGATCGGGTTTAATCGCATTTTTCACCACTATATCACCGCTCAAACTCATTTTGCAGTTTTATCCAGCATGTAGTGTATAATATACTAGGTTGTATACTTGGTCGGATTTTAGTTTAAATGAGTTAGATATGCATAGCGAACGAAATGAAGATATCAATTTGACTAACCGCCAAAGAAAAAGCTAGGGTATTTGGCATTTGCTTGTTTTTACTTTTTGTGTTACAGATTTTAGTTCTAGTTACGGTACTTTTCGGATGGTATGCCCCAACTGTTTTTTTTCCATTAAAAACAATTCAACCTTTAACGTCGCTATTTCAAACGAAAGTACTTTTCCTTTGAAAGTGTTTCATATTTAAATTAGCAACGTTATAGGTTTTGTAGGTAGAGTATTTTAGTAGAAAAAGGTTAGTACTGACCGCCATGTTTACATAGTGTTGTAAACATGGGGCATACCATCCGAAAGAGTACCCTAGTTACTACTACCGTATAGTACCGAATATAGGCCGACCTTTTTTTCATTATTTTAGGTCTCAAAAGTCAAAATCCCTCCTCGGCCTATATGCGAGCATCGGCATTTTGACGCGCTAATTTCAAACACCAAGTTACAGCGCCGTGTGACAAGGAAATACGTATAATTCACTGCTTGTGTGTGGCGCTGCGCCAACAATAAGGCAGACACGGAGGACGCAACGCTGCTTCCAGGCCTACTGCAGGCCAACTGATGAGTGAAGTATGACGATTAGAACAGATAACTGGGCGATATGAACCGCAGTGCGATCACGTAAACTTCAGAGATAACGATAGAAAATGATTTCTACTCGTTATCTCTAGCTACAATAGATAACTTTTGCGATCACGTACCTACATAGCTAACGTTCTCTATAGAAAGCGATTTCTACTAGAAAAACTTCTTTATCGACGTACGATAATAATTATCGACGTACATATTATTGTACGTCGATAAATTATCGTACCTTCACAGCCATGTTCACAGCGTTAAATCGCAAATAAAAATCATTGCAAGGCAGTGAAAAAATGAAAAAAGCGGTAAATTTAAATACGTACCAGCATGACGTAAATTCATATCGTAGCCTACGTAATAAAAAAATATAATAATAATAATAATAATAATAATAATAATAATAATAATAATAATGATAATGATAATAATGATAATAATAATAATAACTATAAATAATAAATTTTAAAAAAAAAAAAAAATGTATGTGTATTATTTATTAATTCATTGCATAATAGTAGCCTTGGTTACAATTTACAAGCCAACTGCTTTTTCAAGTTTTATACAATCCCTGACCATCCAGAGAAAAGCTTTATTATTATTAGGTATGTTTAATTTGGGTGGAGAAAGACAGTAGGTCTTCTTGCACACCCTATGTTTTGTATGCAAAGTTCATACTTCGATTTCCAAGGCAAAATACAATGCCCTTCATACCTTCGAGTGATT
>JAMZAV010015291.1:0-12951 GCA_024449915.1 Sweltsa coloradensis | reverse complement strand
CTTAATTGCCTCTGGGCGTTTTACTTTTTATATTATTATGTACCATCATGTCAAATTTCATTATGATAACTCATAAGATGCCTTCGTGGTGAAAGCTGGAAATCAAATAAAAAATAATATAATATATTAGGGATGGGGGTGACAAAATGTGGTTTATATAATGAGAATAGGCCGATTGGATTAAAACACTTAAGAACCCAATTTTAATAATTAATTTGAATAAAAATTCAATTGGGTTAGAGCTATGAATTATTTTAATTTTAGGGGATGATTTAGGGGGAAGGGGTTGGGGGGGGAAAATATTGCTTGCCTCTTGGCAGAAGTTTGTGAGTCTGAGATACATCTAAGGTGGTCCTAGTTTCATAGTTCTAAGATGTACCGTTTTCTCTGTCGGCTCTTATTCCTTCATGGCAGAATCCCCCTACCCCCCCAACCAACCAACCAACCAACCAACCAGCCAGCCGAAAGATTTTCATCATTTTTACGCACTTTTTTAACACAGAACGGGTTATCGGATCGGGCTGATTTTTTTTTGGTTTGTCATGGACCCCCATATCAGGTCATATACCGAGTTTCAAGATTGTAAATCTTTCGGGACGGCGTGTGCAGATAGCTGAAACCCCCCAACTCGGGTAGCTGTAAACAGGGCCGAGTTATCGTCGCCTACTAGCAGTCGCGTGCGCTTGGCTGCGGGCGAAACGACCGTCGCCCTAGAATTGGTCTAGGCCTACTATTTTTTTTATTTCGTAAGTGAATTTCCTCCGTAGTAGCTGTTTTGGAAGGGAATCGTATCGTATTCGTAGGTTGGGGCAGGGGGGGGGGGGGGGCAAAAGAGCTTTGTTTACAATATGTAGTGCCTAGGCTACTAGGTATTATATTTCATTTAATTAACACCAACGCGCTTCACGCAAAAATCGCAAAAAGCATTTGGACCCCCAAACCCGAAGGAGTACCCCGAAGAAAAATCTTCCTCGGGATTATAAGCCTATGCCTATAGGGTAAGGTAAGAGGTTTTTCCTGGCGGCTAATATTAAAATAGTTTGAATATTTTGTATTGGTGTTGTGCAATATGAACACAATTCCATTCTCCCATGCATCGCTCGCGCGTTAACATAAAACCGGACCCAAAAGGCTTATCCTTATGCCATGGCGGGTCAAAAAACCCTAACCAAGGGAGTAGGCCTATATAAAAACATAGGCCCGTCTAGTAAATAAATGTGTAATAAACTGTTTTGTTTTATTAAATATATGTCGATGACATGGAAATCTAAATTTAGTGGTCTTAATCTTATTGAACTTGTGAGAATACTGATGGGAGGAACTGGAGATAACGTAAATATGGCTTAGCCTAATGTAAACAAATGCAACTAAACGTAGCAAAAAGTACTACATATATCACGCACGTTCACAAGCGCCATGGTTGAAATCCCCTTTGGTTCCAGCCGATTGCAGACTGTGATAATATGCGTTGAATTTGCCTCGAAGCGCTTCCGTCCAACTCGCTTTTAGAATCGACTTGGAAGGAACCAATTCGCCTTGAGCTTACGTGGACTCTGCACTCTGCAACCGACTTGGAAGAACGCGCTTTGAAGTGGCGTGATATATGAACGGATCCCAAAGCGAATTCGTTGAAGACGATTTCAACAAGGCGCTTTGGCGTGCGTGATATATTTTTTACGTATCTGTAGTGTACTCTATTATCGTGGTAAGGTCATGCATGATCATTGGCAGTTTCCTGAATTCTGGCTGGGTCAGCTTGGGTTTTTAAACCAAATTCTTCCACTTCTTTCTATCCTCCCACAATCTTGTCTCTGCTACATGCTACCAGCTCTTCCCCTTTAGTATGTAAGTTATACCCCCCCAAATTACAAAAATTTGTAAAAAAGACGGCAGCCAAAGCTCTCCTTCAAAAGTCTTCTACTGTGAATGCTGTGAGATATAGAAGTTGAGCCAAGCTTTTATTCTTTCTCCCTAGTTTCGCTTTGAAAATAAGTAAGATCATTTCGCCTGTTGACGAGCGCCAAGCCAACGATTTTTGTGGTAAAAAAAGTAAAATTTTTAAACTCGAAATCAGAAAAAAATGGCTTGGCCATTGAATTTGGTTCATGGCCAAGAATTTTTTTTATGATTTTGAGTTTAAAATTTTACTTTTTACCACAAAAATCGTTGGCTTGGCGCTCGTCAACAGGCGAAATGATCTTACTTATTTTCAAAGCGAAACTAGGGAGAAAGAATAAAAAGTTGGGCTCACTTCTAATCTCACAGATTTCACAGCCGAAGACTTTGAAGGAGAGCTTGGCTGCCGTCTTTTTTACAAATTTTTGTATTTTGGGGGGATATCACATCTTTTTTGTTCGTTCGCTATCAAGGTGTGAATGATGGACTTTGAATGATTAAATTTGTTGAAATTTGTTGAAATTTGTTGTTGTTAAAAAGTTTGTTTTTTTACATTTTTGGGCCCAGGGTCCCCCCAAAGATCCCCCTTGAATAAATAAATAAATACATTTTTATTTAGAGTCTCCCCAAACTCAGTTATATATAACTGATTTTCAGTGGGGACTTTAAATCAAAGCGACCAAGCCAACCCTGCGGCCCCACGCAATCGACGAGTGAGCGATAACCAACCAAAGATCAAATATTTTTAATAGGAAATATATCAATCAGGGGTAAGGACAGTGCGAACATCCGCGATCAACGCCAGAATCAACAAGGCCGATCCAGAAAACTCTGGAATTTATTATGTGCTTCGTTGCTAGGACGGCTCCAAAGTCACCGTTTACAAACTCCTAAGACAAGAACTGATAGACTTAAGTCCAAATCAGAAGTTAAAAAACTTCTGACTTGAGCGGGAATCAAACCCTGGCCCTTCTGCATTGGAAGCAGATACGCTAACAACAAGACCAACGCACTAGCATAAGCACTAGATATTTATAATGGTTATAGAGAATTTTTAATTTCAAGCTTGTATACAAATTACTACGCCTGAGTAAAAAACGCGTTTTGATTTTGTTTAGGACGGCTCCAAAGTCACCGTTTACAAACTCCTAAGACAAGAACTGATAGACTTAAGTCCAAATCAGAAGTTAAAAAACTTCTGACTTTAGGGGGAACGAACCCTGGCCCTTCTGCATTGGAAGCAGATACGCTAACAACAAGACCAACGCACTAGCATAAGCACTTGATATTTATAATGGTTAAGAGCATGTTTAATTTCAAGCTTGTAAATTTAAACCCTACGCCTGAGTAATTACGCGTTTTGATTTTGATTTTGATTTTGATTTTCCCCGGTCCCAATTCCCCGGGTTTTTGTTATATGAGGACATCTGATTTGTGGCCCAAGTTTTCAAAGTTCAAAGATGAACCGTTTTCTCGGTATAGCGTATTTTTCCCATAAGAGTAGGGAATTACCTACTTTTGATAATTTTGTTTTTTTTTCCGGTACCCGTTAACCAATTTTGCTTTCCATATTCAAAAGTGATAAAAAATAAAGAGATATCAAATGTATTCCACGTTTGAAACATCTCAGTTGTAGCGTTTCTTTGAATGATTCTTTTCTTAAAGTTTCAGATATGTTTTTTTTCATTTTGGGCCCATGGTCATCCAAATTTAGCCCCTTGTGTTTTGGACGCAAGATATTATAATGGTTAATACATGTTAAATTTCAAGTTTGTACAAATTACCCCGCTTGGTAAATTTCGCTTTTGGGTTTATCATCCAATTTTGTTCCCCTGTCCTGTTACCCGATTTTGGTTTTGAAAGCAAAGGCACTGCGTCTGAAATAACCTAAGTGTGGTCCAGTTTCATAGTTCTAAGATTACCGTTTTCTCTGTAGGCTAAAGAACTCTCCGCGAGAACTCATAGCACCCACCCACCCAGCCAGCTTTAAGGAATTTGACGTGTTGAGAGCCTTTTTTAACACAGAACGAGTTGTCGGATCGGGTTGTATTTTATTTTTGGGATGTCATGGACCACAAAAAATTTCTTTTGTAGGTGAAATTTTTTCCCCAAAACGCTGAAATGGCAAGGGTAAAAACCTATTTATAAGGGTAAGGGAAAAAGAAGTGATAGGATTTTTACGACCTATTCAACTCTTCCAATTGTAGGGAAAATTATTGAAAAATTTTGCACATAGGTTATTACATGAAGTGGATGCATCGGGAAAGGTTAAGTGAAAACCACTGGTTTTAGGAAAGGTAGACAACGCAAATGCCTTCTAGCATTTTACAGATTTTATCTATAAAGGGATTGACAAGCGAATGGGAGTTGGAGCTTTTTTGTTGACTTAGGAAAACATTTGATTCGTTTCCTTTTTTCCTCTTTTAATAAACAAAAACCGGGATAACATAAGTCCTTATTGTTTTCAATATTAGCGGATACTTTTAAAAAGAAAATGTTTATCATCTTGCAAATATAGTTCAAAGTATTAAAAATTTTTTTGTGGAGTACACAAGATCAATATTAGGACCCCTTTTATTTATTCTTTACATAGATGATATCTACTATAATGGGAGGATAAATTATATTTTATATGCTGATGACTTGGTTTTACTTAAAAGGTGTGATGTTAAGAGATCGTAAGAAAGTCTTCAAGAAGTTTTAAAAAGGGTATGATTGGTTTAAAACTCAGGAATTGATATTAATTATGTAAACAATTTTAATATGATTTTTCATAAGGCTAATGATAGAACATGAATGTATTCATTTGACGTTGAATTGTAATGTAAGCTAATTTCTAGAGTATAAAGAATTTAATATCTTTGGGGTTTTTTTAGATTGTAATTTAAATTTTTAAAAAACATTATTTAATATGTATGTAATAAAGTATCATCAGCAATAGAATTATAAGAGAATGAAGAGGTTGAACAGAGAGAATTAAAGTTACTTGTAATCTATATTTTAATCTATTATTGATTATGTTTAGTGGTTTGGCCAGTAAGACCTTCTACCGAAAAATGTTGTACTTCAGAAGAAATTGACCCTGTTTGATTCAATTCCTATAGCCAGATTTAAAATTCTGATTGCTTCACGATTGAGGAAAGAATGAAATATAGCTACTGGTAAATACATACAAAGTATTGAAGGTAAAGTATTCAGGATTTTAACCAAAATTTTCAATTTGTTGATCGTGATAGAAATTATCATATGAACTCTTTGAAGTTCCTAAATTAATCTGAATCATTAAGAAAATCATTCCTTGTACGAGAGTATCTTTTGGAATTCATTTCTTATGATATTAGAAGCCGTTTACTGAGCTAGGGAAAAGTCAATTTAAAAGTTTTAAAAATTAAGCAATGTAAATGAATCGGAGAACAAAAAAGAATTGATTTTTACTATTTATTTGGGGGGCCTTGTCACTGTTTTTTATGTAATGTTAATTATATTCATATGTTCTTTTTTACATTTTGCTGTTCTCTTTGTTTGTTTATATTGCTTTGATTTGAGTATTAATGTATTTCAATTGATATTTTTCTGCTAGATTGTCCGGTTTGCCGCGCCACTGGTGGAACTTGCAACTTGATTAGGTGTCCTGATCTTGCGTGATCATTTTTGGGCTTGAACAATTTTAATATTATTATCTGATATAATTATATTTAAAGTCCCAAAATCTTTTTTACTAATTGTTATCAAGATTTGACACAAGATGATGGTTGAACCAAGAATGAATTTTCCCTTCGGTGGTTTCTTCCGCGAAAGATTGTCCCCTGATTTTGCTGTTCCTGATTTTTTTGGGAAACCTATATTCGTTTAGTGGATCGTTTTAATAAATCCGTTTTTTTCTTTTCGTTTTTCTTTTTTTAAAAGTTTTTTTTTTTTTTTTTTTTCTTTTTTCTTCCCTTTTTTCTTTTCTTCTTTCTTTTTTTTCCTTTCTTTTTCTTTTCTTTTTTTCTTTTCTTTTCCCTTTTTCTTTCTTTTTTAAATTTCCCACCCCTTTTTTTTATATTCGATCTTTATAAATTGCATTAAATCCTTTTATTTGTTATCAAATTTGTTGGGGTATTAATGCATTGTGTAATATTACTTTTCAAACTTTTACTTAAATTTTAGTTCATTGTTGTGTCTGCATCTATTATTAGATTATTGTGTCCTCCTTTAATCAGTTTTAAACTGAATAGATGACGTTAAATAAATAATAATAAAAATAAAAAATAAAACCAGGTCATAACCGATTTCAAAATTTTTAACTCTTTGGGGCGGCGTGTGCGATAGCTGAAAACCCCCCAACTCTGTGGTGTATATAGGGCCGAGTCCCGGTGTTTGGCCTAGCAGCCGTTTCGCTTGTCTGCCGGCGACGACCGTCGCCCTATATAATAATATAAAAAAAAATATTGTAAAACTCACGCACTTGCTCGCCCCCCCCCCCCCCCCCCCCCCTCCCCTAAACCCACTTTCCACTTTTTCCCCCCAACTAAAAAAGTAGGCCTATACCGATGAGAGTAGGCCAGACTAAAAAATTATCTACTGGCCCACTAGGAAAACGCTTTAAATTCCGCCGCGTTGATGGTGACGTTTTGTCGTTTTAGTTTGCGCGGGAAACCCCTTTCTTTTGCAAGTGTTTTTGAATGCATTGAAGGTGATTGTTGTCAAGTTTATATTGTAACTTGCAAATTTGGGTCATTATAAACATAAAAAAACTCTTATTTAAAAACCTTTATTCTAAGGATACTGACTAAATTTTTCTTTTAAAAAGCAATACATCACATAAGGCCTACCTTAAAGTCCATGTAAAATACTAGGAAAACGCTTAAGTCCGCCGCGTTGTTGGATGAGCGTAATTGGTGCATTGAGCTGCCATGTGTTATGGGGAATTTTCTGTTGTTCTGTGAAAAAATCATTACTAAGTTGAAGATATTTTTTAAATTAAATTAAATAAAAAATTAACTTAAATTTTAATTTTTTTTAAATTATTCGTACCCTAATTTAAAAAAAGGAAAAAATTGTAATATTGAAATTTTCAAAAGAAATAATTATTCGATTGCGCTCAAATTTCACACGAATATATTTAATTCATAAAATTAAGGTTCTGTAAAAAAAATCATTTCAATCGGTAAAGCATGTAAAGGGGTTATTCGCTAAAGAAAATTTTAAAAATGAAAAAGTCGTAAAATTGCGATTTTCGTAAAAAAAAGTTTTTTGATAACGCTCAAATTTCACATGAATATATCAATTCATGAAATTAAGGGTTCTGTGAAAATATCATTACAATCGAACAAAGCATGTGAGTGTTGTAAGTCGAAGAAATTTTAAAAAAATCGAACAAAATCGTAAATTGCGATTTTCATGAGAAATAATTTTCGTTTCGGAAGACCTTTAAAAAATTTCATCGCAATGGGAGTACGGTTTACCCGGGAAATCGTGTTAACAAACAGACAAAAATACAAAAAAAAAGAAAGAAAAAAAAAACATTCCGTTTTTTTTTCCCCATTGTAGTGAAATGGAATCTTCGCTCCGCTCGCTACGCTCTTTCCAAATGAACTTTGTAGCCCCACCGTTGGTCAGAATCGGCCCAAATGTCACGAAAATATCGCACTAAAAATCGAAAAAAATCTTTTTAAAGTACGATATTCATGAGAAATATTTCTTCGATTGCGCTCAAAAACGTGGCAGTTCTAAGTTTAGAGTTTTAGAAGGCATCCATAAAATTTCATCGCAATTGGAGTACGGTTTAGCCGGATCGTGCTAACAAACAGACAAAAATACAAAAAAAAAAGAAAAAAAATATTCCGTTTTTTTTCTCCAGTGTAGTGAAAGGGAAATCTTCGCTTCGCTCATCCAAAAAGCAATTGACTCTCATAGTCCATAAAGGGTCGGTCTACAACAGCCCGGGAAAAAAGACCCGATTAACGGTACGGTTTTCAACTGGAATATTGGCTTTGACTTAACATTGCAATTGTAACGATAACGAGAACCTATTGCCAGGCTGTGTAGAGCGTCTTAAAGTGAAACTACGGTTAGACCTACCATATTTATGCCAAACCAAAATAATATAATTAAATTTAATAAAAAAATTTAAATTAAATTTAATAAAAAATTAACTAAATTTTAATTTTTTTAATGATTCGTATTTTAAAAAAGGAAAAAATCGTAATATTGAAATTTTCATAAGAAATAATTATTCGATTACGCACAAAATTTTACACGAATATATATATTCATAATATTAAGGTTCTGTAAAAAAATCATTACAATCGGATAAAGCATGTAGGTGTTATAAGCTGAAGGAAATTTTAAAAATTGAAAAAAGTCGTAAAATTGCGATTTTCGTAAAAAATATTTTTTTGATAACGCTCAAATTTTACACGAATATATCAATTCATAAAATTAAGGTTCTGTGAAAAATCATTACAATTCGGACAAAGCATGTAGGTTTTGTAAGTCGAAAATGTTTTTAAAAAATCGAAAAAAATCGTAAAATTGCGATTTTCATGAGAAATTTTTTTCGATTGTGCTCAAAAACGTGGCAGTTCTAAGTTCAGGATTTCGAAGTCCTCCATAAAATTTCATCGCAATCGGAGTATGGGTTTTAGCCGGAATCGTGCTAACAAACAGAGAAAAATAAAAAAAAAAAAAAAAAAAAAGAAAAAACAAAAAAAACATTCCGGATTTTTTTCTCCAGTGTAGTGAAATGGAATCTTCGCTTCGCTCGCTACCTCGCTCCCGCTCATCCAATAATAAAAAATTATAAGCTTACCTATTATGTAGATTGCAGATGCATATTCATTTCTCCTACTTGTACTTGATACTATTTTAATATTACTCAAGCAATCAACCATCTATCATGAAACATAGGCCTATGTAACGGTGAATAAACAATTTTATGTTATGAAATAACTTAAAGTAAAACAACTTTTTTTTTTGTTAGAGACTCTGCTGAAAGTCCATGGGTTTAAAATTCCTGCTAAAGACAGAAATTTTTTTAACTTTTGACGTGGATTCAAGTCCATCAGTTCTTTAAATGTGTAAACGGTGACTTTGTAGCCGTCTTATAAACGGTATTTCAGACTAAATTCTAAGGTTGTTCCGAATGAGTCTTATTGATTCTGGCACTGTCCGCACAGCATGATCGGAGTTTCATACTTAAATATGCCGGTCTCTAGTTTGACCACGGTTCGCTCGTCGATGGGGTCACCGCCTACATGGGTGGCCCTTTAAATTTAAAATGTCCATCCACTGAAAATCAGTTATGTGACTGTGGGATAGTCTCTAAATATGAATGAATCAATTTAATTACTATTAATTCCACGTATCATAGCAGATACAAGTATTTAAATAAATATTAAAATTATAATTAATATATAAAATATAGGCTTAATACATTTGTAGGTCTAGGTCTAGGCCTTCACCTACTCAATCACAATCAGTCATAACCGATTTTCACTGGAAGACATACATTTTAAGCAGACCAAACCAACCCAGTAGACGCCGACCACCACACAGTGATTTTAGTTTTTAGTATGGTTGAGCTTTATTAATTGTATATTGTATTTTTGTTTGAAAATATTGTAATGTCTGTATGGCTAATAGTGCAGAGTCGCTAAATAAAGACTGAATTGAATTGACAAGTGAACAATAACAACTTGAATAAGTCTTTTTACATATATAAATAATTTTTTCCCGATACCAGGACAGGACTAATAAACCGGTACTGTTCCGGAAAATCCTTGACAATCCTATGTATAACTTTCTTCTCTAGATAAAATGACCAACTGAGAGTTACCGGTATGAAGGCAAGAAATATATAGGCCTAGGCCTATTAAGTTATTATCCGTATTTTAGTAAGCAGAGTGTTTCCTATGTTTTGTTTTAATTTTAGTGTGTATTAGTAAATGTATGTATGTAAGGTTATAGTTTATGGAAGATCATTTTTATAGGCATTAGATTACATCCCTATATTGCCCCTTGCAATGTACAGTATAAACATAACGTATACTAGGAAAACGCTTAAGTCCCGCCGCGTTGTTGGATGAGCGTAAATTTGGTGCATTTAGCTGCCATGTGTAATGCGGATTTACTGTTGTTCTGTGAAAAAATCATTACTAAGTTGAAGATATTTTTAAAAAATTAAATTTTTAATAAAAAATTAAATTAAATTTAATAAAAAATTAACTTAAATTTTTTTTTTTTTTAATGATTCGTAATTTTAAAAAAGGAAAAAATCGTAATATTGAAATTTTCATAAGAAATAATTATTCGATTGCGCACAAATTTTACACGAATATATTAATTCATAATATTAAGGTTCTGTAAAAAAATCATTACAATCGGATAAAGCATGTAGGTGTTATAAGCTGGAGAAATTTTAAAAATTGAAAAAAGTCGTAAAATTGCGATTTTCGTAAAAAATATTTTTTTTGATAACGCTCAAATTTTACACGAATATATCAATTCATAAAATTAAGGTTCTGTGAAAAAATAATTACAATCGGACAAAGCATGTAGGTGTTGTAAGTCAAAGAAATTTTTAAAAAATCGAAAAAAATCGTAAAATTGCGATTTTCATGGGAATTTTTTTTTCGATTGTGCTCAAAAACGTGGCAGTTCTAAGTTCAGAGATTTCTAAGACCTCCATAAAATTTCATCGCAATCGGAGTATCGGTTTAGCCGGAATCGTGCTAACAAACAGACAAAAATACAAAAAAAAAAAGAAAAGAAAAAAAAAACATTCCGGATTTTTTTCTCCAGTGTAGTGAAATGGAATCTTCGCTTCGCTCGCTACGCTCATCCAATGAATTGTAGAGGTGTGGCGAGTACTCGAAATTCAAATTTGAACGAATATATAAAGTGTTAAAACTCGATTCGAAACCAACTACGTGTATTTGAATTCCGAACTATTCGAATCTTTTTTGAACAAGTAGTTCAACCAATGCAGAACAGCGCCTGAATGTTGAAATCAAGTGCACAAGCAAGAAACTCTATTTCTCAACACTACTTGCGGTGTATTTAGGATGTTACGTCAATCGTAAAGTTTCAACAATTGCATCTCGAATAAGATTTAATAATGTAAAACGTTGTTTATTATAGCAAACCTGAACTGAATAGGATGAGTTGTGTTGTATCGTCTTATTTTAGTGTTGTTATCACTTTGTTTTTGTTTTACGAATAAGATGAATTAAGAACACTTCAATCCTTTATGAGTTCGATTCGTATTCGATTGGAAGTAAAAATTAGTTGTACGTAGTTCGTACACCTCTAATGAATCGCAATAAAGAAAATTATTATCATCATAAATTAGACAATTTTATAAATAAAGTTCTTTTAAATGGTCTGTAGGATATCGGTTATATATAGAGTACGTGTACAAAAGATTTTCAAGTGTCATTTTACAGCATTAATGTAACATCTTTTTTTTGGTAATCTTCAAAAACTTGTATATGAAGTTTTTTTTTTTTTATAATGGAATTATGCCCATCATGTTTGAATAAATATCGATTAAATTAAAATTTTTAAAAACGAAATACCATAAAGAAAGATACTATGTCAAATGAAACAAAATAGGACTGAAAAACCTTACTTTTTGTTGCGAGTCAACGCAAAATGCTATTTTCCACGTCCCCCCCAGTAGCCAGTCCCTCAAGTCATGTCTATAGTAAATAATCACTGATGATAATGATAAGGTTGGCTTCATTTAATCCATTTTCTAGTATAGACAAACCCACACATAAAAAAAACTTGTAAAAATACAGCCAAACCTACACACTCAAAAAAATTAGATCTAAAAAAGGGCCAAGCTCATCTCCCCTTTCCCAAACATTTGCGCATTCTTATTCATAAACGTACAGTGTCTCGTAACAACCCCCTAGAAAAGCTTGGCGAAATGGAATTTGCATGACCATTACGTTTAAATAAATTATTTAGAAAAAAGTATTTGGATGAAAAATTTATGTTTAAATTGATACTAGGTAGTTGCAAATTCTATTTTGCCAAGCTTTTCTAGGGTGTTGTTGTTGGTCAGGGTTTGGCTGTATTTTTACAAGTTTATGCTAGTGTGGGATTTCATTACTTTTTTTAAGTTCCATTACAAAATTTTTTTGTTAAAATTAATAACTTTTTCAAAACGATTTAATTGCTATGGTATGGCCCAAATTTAAAAAAAAATGTAAAATATCTTGTGGCCCATAGACTTGTTTTTGTACACCCTTGTAGGTGCTCAATGTCAAGTAACTATAGCAGGGTGACACCTCGAAATCACCCCAACTCTGCTTGCTGTATAAGGTGCCTGAGTGTGTAGCGCACCGCGGCTTGGCCTGCGGCGCCCTAACTGGCACCTAGATAAAAAAACGTAGATAGTGGCAATTTTAGATATTATTTTATTTTAGCTACAAGAAGACATGGAAAATCACATTCGTTTTTAAGATTTTTGGAAGGAAGGCTACAGTCTAAAAACAGAACATTCCCCACATATTTGACTGCCAATCAGGAAATGCATGCACACAACCAAAGCAAGCAGTACAGCAACTAAAAGAAACATAATAAACAAATAAATAACGATTTACAAAGTAGGCCTACTTTTCATGAAAACAATGGCAAGTGGACATTACAATGTGATTTCCAATTATATTATTTCTTGGATAATTTTTGGACATAGGGTAAAAGAAACCATATATTAAGTAATTTTTATAAATTACTTCTAGCTTTATATACACCTAGTAAACATTGTTTTAACCAGGGGGCGAATTGTATAACACCGTAGGTCCCGACATTATAATATCCCCTATTATTTGTAGCAAGTCACTTCATTTTTTTGCTTTAAAGCTACAATTACACTCATAGTAATATGTACAAAGTGAATATTTTTTAATACTAGGAAAACGCTTAAGTCCCGCGCGTTGTTGATAGCTTGGTGCATTGAGCTGCCATGGTTATACGGTTTTCAGTTTTTCTTAAAAAATCATTAATTTTAAAATTTTAAAAAAAAAAAAAAACGTAATTTGGTGATTTGAAATTCATAGTTTT
>JAMZAV010015290.1:0-12462 GCA_024449915.1 Sweltsa coloradensis | reverse complement strand
CAAGGGGGGGGAAAAATTTATTTTAAAAATGAATTTTAAGATTTTTTTTTTTTAAAAAATTTTTTTTTTTTTTTCTTTTCCGATTGTTATGTTTTTTTTCACAAAAGTTTAATTTTATGAATTAATATATCGTGTGAAATTTGAGCACATTTGAAAAATTATTTCTTGTGAAAATCGCAATTTTACGCTTTTTTCGATTTTTAAAACTATTTCTTCGACTTATAATACCAACATGCTTTATTCGATTGTAATGATTTTTTCACGAACCTTTAAATTTTTATGAATTAATATATTGGTGTGAAATTTGAGCGCAATCAAAAATAATTTCTTATGAAAATCGCAATTTTTACGCTTTTTTCGTTTAAAAAACATACGCTCATCCAACAACGCGCCTGAAAAAGCGTTTGCGAAGCTTCCTAGTTGGATGAGCGTAGCGAAGATTCCATTCTACTACACTGGAGTAAAAAATCCGGATTTTTTTTTTTCTTTTTCTTTTTTTTGTTTTTGTATTTTTGTCTGTAAAAAATCCGGAATTTTTTTTTTTTTTTCTTTTTTTTGTTTTTGTATTTTTGTGTGTTTTGTTTGTCTTTGTGTAGCACGATTCCGGCTAAACCAATACTCCGATTGTGATGAAAATTTTGTGAAGACCTTCGAAATCTCTGAACTTAGAACTGCCACGATTTGAGTACAATCGAAAAATTATTTCTCATGATAATCGCAATTTTACAATTTTTTTCGATTTTTTGGAAATTTCTTCGACTTATAACACCTACATGCTTTGTCCGATTGTAATGATTTTTTCACAGAACCTTAATTTATAAATTAAGATATTCGGGGGGATTTTGAGCGTAATCAAAAAATTATTTCTTGTGAAATCGAAATTTTACGGTTTTTTTCTTTTTTAAAACAATTCTTTGACTTATAACACCTACATGCTTTTATCCTTTTGTAATGATTTTTTCACAGAACCTTAATTTCATGAATTAATATTATATTCGTGTTAAATTTGAGTGCAATCGAATAATTATTTCTCATAAAAATTGCAATTTTACGATTTTTTTCTTTTAAAAATTACGATTAATTTGAAAAATTACGTTAATTTTTATTTTATTTTATTTAATTATAAAAATTCAGTTAATTTTTTATTTAATTTTATTTAATTTAAAAAAATCTTCGATTAAGTAATGATTTTTTCACAGAACAACAGAAAATCCGCGTAACACATGGCAGCTCAATGCACCATATACGCTCATCCAACAACGCGGCGGGACTTAAGCGTTTTCCTAGTAGTTATAAAGGTAAAAGCTTTTCCTCGCTTTCGAACATCTCTTTCGCCCATGCCAGAGCTATAGTCACCTATCCACACAACAAACTGTATTGCAGGTGCGGAATTTTACAGGAGTATCAAGCACTTGGCCTGGACGCGCCTGTTAGGTGCCATGGACCGTTCGACCGCCAAACTTTATGCTGAATGGCCCGTACGCTATGGCCATCCAGTATAAAAACGTTATACTGAATGGTCGTCGCGACGGGTCTTTCGGCCTAAAAATTTTGTGTAATGGGACCGTTCGACCTAAAACGTTTTATACCTTACGGCCGTCGCGAAGGGTCATCGGACCTAAACTTTATACCTTACGGCCCTCGCGATGGGTATTCGACCTAAAAACTGATACTCTTACGCGGCCCGTCGCGATTGGGTCTTTCGGCCTAAAACTTTGTGTTGTAATGGATACGTTCGACCTAAAAATTTATACCTTACGGCCGTCGCGAAAGGTCATTCACCTAAAACTTTATACCTTACGCCCCGTCGCGTGGGTCATTCAGTATAAAACGTTATACTGAATGGTCGGCGCGACGGGTCGTTCGAGCTAAAACATTGATGTCAACTTTACCGGACAAATTTAGTACTTTAATAATATTTATTCGATGTGATTGTTACCATCAGTATAAGCGCCATTCAATATAATCGGTTCTACGAATGGTACGTACGGTTATGGACACAGGCTGTATAAAAACCTCATTTCTATATTCGAATGACCCGTAATGGAGGGGTCATTCAGTATAAATCCGTGCTTCGGTGTATGACCCTGTCGGGGGAACGGGCGCCTCAACCTACACATTTAGGTGAATGAACCCTTATGTTGAAATGGCGCATTTGCACTTTTTTTATGTCGAATGACCCATGGACTCTTTTATGTGAATGGCGCTTATACTACGGTTTTTTCTACCCAGTGACCCCGACCCGGTAGAGTAAAATATATTCATAGGGAATGGTATTAAAAAACAAGTGAGCAGAACGGTCATGCTGAGGCTTGTTTCATCATCCAGATGGAGAGGCAGAACAACACATTATTCTCAAAATCTAGAAGTTTCCCCAATGTCATGATTTTTGATTAGAGAGGTTGTGTGTTATATTTGTGTAAGCAATAAAAGATTCGACGCGGATGTTTTCGAGAGAGTCTGGGCAGTTAAGTGAACAGTGAAAAACTGTGAACCAAATTTGGATTAATCTGCAAATGTCAGTAAGTAAATGGGAGTCATTTAAATAATAATTTAATTAAAAACAAAGCACAGTCTTTTTCTAATCCTGGAAGTAAAATACTCACTGCCTTTTATTTGAGATTTTTTTTAGATTAAATTTAAAGAAACATTGTGTTTATGCATTTTTTAAAAGTAATGAACGTAATGTAATAATAAGGTTGTAAATTAAAAGTGTTGCAACAATACAGTCAATATAAACGCTACCAAAAAAGTTATCTTGGATAATAAATCACTTGTTAGAATTTTTTTATGCTTTAGTTTTGAAACCACCTTAAAGAATCCCTTAATCCAAAAATCTTTTCTCATTTTTTACCCATATTGAGCCTGATTACAATTTATTTATTTATTTATTCTATTTATTTATTTATTTATTTATTTATTTATTTATTCTTATTTATTTATTATTTAAAACGTCTATCCCTATCAGTATAAAAACGGATTACAAAGGAGGACAATAAATAAAATTAATTAACATAGATGCAGGAAACAACAATAAAACTACATTTCGTAAATATTGAAAATAGTAGCATTACAACAACAATGCATTTAAAGACACAATATTGGTAACAAATAAAAAAAAATATTATTGGCATGTAATTTGTTTATTTGATTAAGGACGCTCAACCGTTAGGTCTAATGACACCACTCTAGCCTAGGGGGGTGGGGAGGAGGAGCCATGCTTGCAGAACAGCCACGGTGTAAGGGAGGAAGGGGGGTTTCTCAACGCTGCGGTCGTCATCGTCTTTGTCATCGTCGTTGTGTCATTGTCATCGTCGCCGGGGGGTCGTCAAGGGGAAGGGGGCAAGGTCCCCGCCGATGATTGCCAGAGCTCGCCTCTAGTGGGGAGTAAAGATACTCCGCTCGTACTAAGAGATGATTTTGCGAGGTGGACTTTTTCTCTTGAATCGCCTTTTACGATTAGGCAGAGCAAGCGCTGGGCCAATTCTACCCCGGGCCCAGATGAATGAATCAAATATAAAAAAGGGTGTAGAATGAAAAGAAAATAAAAGAAAGGGGAAAAAACAAAAGGAAAAAAGAAAGAAAAAGACAAAGAAAGAAAAAAAGAAAAGAAAAGAAAAGAAGAAAAAAAAACATTAAATAAGAAAAACGAAAAGAACATAACTTAATTGACATAAGATTATTGTTTCTTAGATAGTCTTGTAGGTGCCTGTTTAGAAGACGTTCTAGCGTTCTTGCCAGTATACTCGTAATAACACACCGGTTGTAATTAGTGATCATTTGTCGATGCCTCCTGTCTTATATAATGGGTTATTATTCCTCTGTCCCATACGCTTGGAAACTATCCGTTGTATGCTTCTTATTAAAAATGAAGTGAGTAAGGTGCACAAATGGGTGAGAGTAGTTTTATAATTAATCCCGGAATCCATTCAGGGCCGGTTTGCTGTTTTAACTGATCACTTCCTTAGCGGCGTCGTGCACTTCGTCCACCACTCCATCTTTAATATTAAATTAAAACATCATTATTCAAAACTTTGGGTTTGCTTAAGCCGATTGCATCAGCACCGCGTTAGCGTTAGAATCGGGGATCAGGTTTTACGATAAAACAAACTATTCATTTTGCGCTATTCATTAGTGTGGTAAATTAGTGTATATATGCATAACGAGTCTATTTCTGTGACTGCCTTGATTGTACTAATTCCCTCGAGAGCTGCGAATCTGTTTTACTAACTGGTGTATTTAGGCCATTATAATGTCTCTATAGTATGGAGAGTCGCTTCAGCTGGCCGCACTGTGTTGGGTCATTGCATTGCGGGATTGTTTGAACTCTTACCATGTTGTTTCTCATCCGAGATTATTGCCATTGTGAAATAATCTATTTTAGTTGCTATCATGTTCGGAGTTCTTGGTTATCCAAGGTTTCGATTCTCTTACTCTAAATGTGCGCTTTGTACAGAATACATCTTATGCTCCAGTTATAAGTGAGTTTAATGCTATACACATTTCATCTACGACTCCATTCTTTCAACTTATGAAAAAGGGAGGTTACAGCAGTAGTCAAAAAAAAGTTTTTGTCTAATTTCTTAAGGTGGCCTCGCAGAGAATATGTTTCCTGGGTTCTTTTAGTAAATGCAATCTAAACCAGTGTAGGATATAGCAAAGTGGTCACTTTATTGTACAGAAATGTTTTACTATCTGAATGTGCAGTAGGGTAGTTGTATAAAATAAGAATCATTACGATTCCGTAGTTAGCCGTGACCTGAGTTGGAATTGTTATAAGTGAGTTAAACCATATGCTTCGACGCAGTTCTTTAGAGCATTTTTGCTCTCCATTTTTATTTGGACATATGTTAAAGTCTTCCATTATTATAATCTTAAGAGTTTCTATAGAGTTTATCCAAGCTTTGCTCCAGCGATGAAAAGAATTGGTTGTCAGTTGACGGAGGTCTGTAAATACAGCCCCACGCAACAAGTTCTGCATTTATATTTTTAATTCGGACATTAATAAACAATCCCTCTATAAGCATCCGATACACAAAGTTGTACATTACATTAATAGAATGCCTACATAAATAGGGCCAGGCCCCCTCCATGTTGATCCACTAGCGTGAGTCTCTTATAATTTTAAAACCCGGAATTAGTATACTTTGTTAGAGGTAGAGTTATCAGCCAAGGTTTTCAGTAAAACATATTACATCTGTTTATCAATACCACTAACAATAAGTTCAGTATTTTAGGTTCCATAGACTTCTTACATTTAGATGAATAAAGTGAAAATGATTTATCGTCATTACTAAGTTTGTTTTGCTTAAATAGGCCAATAATTATTTAGATAATTAATATTGTATTCCAGCCATATATCTTAGACGTCTTATTTTTTCTAGTAAACAGTACAATATTTCGTAAGTAAATTAATTATATGATATATTTTCTAGTTAGCCTAACTACGATGTAATTTGTTTATATGTAAGGTATAGCACTTGATATATAAGCATTGAAGTGCAACTAATTTAGTAACTCTCAATTTGAAATTACACAACAGTCTGATTTTTTTGTTTATTATGTTGCCCAGTAGCACAAAGTGATGGCGATCTTTATGGCGAGCTGCTAACATTCGCCATCAGTTGAGCTGATTGGCCATAAGCGGCGAGTGCGCGTTAGGCCCGCTTATGGGGTGGCCAGGCGCCATAACGTTCGCCATGAGCAACGCGCCGCTTTATGCGGCCATAAGCGGCCCACTGTAGAAAAAACCATCAGTTTCGAAAATACTGTGCTGCATTTTGTGACAACTGACCCGCTTATGGGCCATAGCGGCGATACACAGTTTAGCACATCAGTGTCGCCGCTTATGGTCCACGGTCGCTGTAGAAATCCGACAGTTGCTTCACTTTGTCACCAGAGGAGCTTACGGCACGGCGGTGAGAATTTTTCGGGAACACTAGCCACATCTAGTAGAGACGCGAGGAATCAACGCACACAAACGAAAATATTAACTGACAAAAGTTTAAAATTATAAGTCTTTTCAATCGTGCTTAAACATTTCAGAGTTCTGGTGGAACACTGTGTGTAAGATTAACAAATTCAGTAATACAGAGAGAGTATTAGGACATAGATAAATTTTATCGCCCATCGGCGTACTAGAAACCCCAAACCTGCTGAGCCGGGACTCCTGGAACGCTGACCGCTACACCACCCGTGATCACTGCTAGATGGAGCGCGCCAGCTGCATCTAGGTCCGCTATAAGATAGATGTAACGTCACAATTGCTGTGATATAGCAATTGGGGAACAGTATTCATGAATTCTACTTAAGTTATTGTCGTATCGCAAATTCCGATCCTAGCATGTGTGAGTAAATGCAATATAGTGCTATTACGTTACCATTGTGCCCTTAGTCGTAAACCAAGGTGAGAAACAGCACAAGGACTATGACGCAATCCCACTATCCGTATTGTCACCCACATTCGCACGCTCTGTTGTCTATATAGATGTAGGCCGCAAACCTCTACCTTCTCTTGTGTCCTTATTATCTAACATTTTGTACACCTGAAAGTAGAATCATATGCTTCCCAATATCTAAAAATGGTCATGAATTAAATTGACGGAAAGGGATAGGAGCTCATTGGGATTTGTTATGTATTATTAATTTACCAGTCCACAAGTGAGAGTTGGGAAGACGGAAAAGGACAGTAAAAGTAATCGCTAATTTAAGTCCTCTCTCCCTACTGATATAGGCCTCACCAAATATTCCCTATCGGCCATTTTTTTGTAAAGCCTAAAACAAAAAACAGATATAGTTTATCAATGATCATAATATTTTCAAACTTACTATTTTTATTTTTTGGTTAATAGTAAACTAGTAATTGCCTTATATAGGCCTAGATGATTAAGATACAATTACTATACCCGGAAATATCCCTTGCTCATAAATTTGGTTTGAATGTGGACGATTTTGGTTCTCTTACTTGGAAAAATTTTGTCGTCATATCTTGCACTTATAAGATATTTATCCCCTTCTTCTGACCCCGTCCTCTTCACTCTTCGTACAGGCGGAAGAAAAAAATCGTTAAGTGCCAATTTTCAAGTATGGCATTTTGTAGACAAGGCGTATGTGTTACAACAGAAAAAAAATCTGCCTTTTCAACAAAAATTACAAGCAGGAATAATTATATGTCTGGGAATAAACGTGTCATAATTTTTACTGTAATAGTCTATAGGTACTGGTCGTATCTGCTCAACCCAAAAATAAATAACAAATAGTTTGGCAATGTCATAATAGTATGTTTTTAATCATATTATTGATTAAAACTAAGATTAGGAAAAATTTTAAATATTAAGTAAGCCGATTTATTTGCTGTAGTTTACAAACATACAATATGACATATTATTTATTGTAAGAATATATTATATTTTAAAGGAGATTTTTCGCTTTTCTTCCGTCAAGAATGTGAAATTTTGCACTACGAAACGGCAAGTGCAAAGGCATATTAACAGATACATGACAGCATTAATCGGACAGCGGATTAATTCTGCATATTGCAATGGAATTAATGACCGTTATTTATAAAAACATGTTTGAAATTAATTTAAAACATTATGTCGATTGCATGCAATAATCAAGTATTATTTTGGGAAACCCTACGATGGTGGAGTATTCGGTATCGGAATGATATATAATACTATCATTTATAATATTAATATTATCAAATAATAAGTTTAAATCGCTACTAAAATGATATACCTTGAATGTGAGAGCGTCAATATGTCCTTAAATCGACGAAGAAGAGCGAGAATGATTAGCGCTAACATGATGAAATTGGACCATTAATTATTCCTTTTAATCCATCTCAAATGTGTTATATAATCTCATTAGATTCCCGTCGGTTGTGTGCTCATGGGCCCAGGCGGGCCGCCTACTGTTTCGCCGCCTGTCGGTTGTGTGCTTATGGGCATAGGCGGACCGGCCCTACTGTTCGCCGCCTGTCGGTTGTGTGCTTATGGGCCATAGGCGGGCCGCCTACTGTACGCCAACTGTCGGCTGTGTGCTTATGGGCCATAGGCGGCCCATCAACGCAAAACTTTGCCATCACTTTGCCGCTGATGGCCCATAAGCGCACACATTTTCTTTGTTACTTGGGTGGTGACGTACGCTCTACCTACTTGTCATAGTCATAAGAACTTACGTAGCACCTGTGTCCGACTCGTTTGTTGACCCTCCGTCTCACTAGACACTTTCGGCTGTTGTCGTACTTCCCTTCGCCCCGTTTGCCGCCCGCCAGTGAACACCCCCATCGATTGATTGATTGATTGAATATTGCTTAACGTCTCATATTTATGCACTTTGGCTAATCACGCCCATCGATGGTCCAGACGTTCTTCAGCCCATGTAACTCGATTGCCTTTATTTCTCGATTTGGTTGATCGGGAAACACTCCCGTGGGTGTAATTGTTTTTATTTACTACAATTCAGAAATTAAAAAAGTCCGCCCCAACCGGGAATCGAACCACGGATCTCCCACATTCCAGGTGGACGTCTTAACCACTAGACCATCAGGACGGGTACGTTCCATTACATTACAATCGCTGAATTGTAGTTGCATTATACATCTGAATGGATGGAACAGTACTGCAACGAATATCTGCTGCCTTTGAACTGACCACCAAACATTAATTATAATGTCATTACCTTTACGCAGGTATGAGCGAGGGTTTATTTCTCGATTTGGTTGATCGGGAAACACTCCCGTGGGTGTAATTGTTTTTATTTAACGATTGTTTTGTTTAGCACAGTCCTGCGTACTTGTGTAAGGTCCTCTTTGATAACTATGCCCGATCTAGCTAGCCTGCTTCTGCCTTGGAGGACCTGAGCTCTCACCCTGTAGCTTACAAACTTGACTATAATCGACCGGGGCCTCTGATAGCTGGGTTGTCTCTCCGACGAGCTGTCCCCTTGCATGCGTGGCCTTGGCTCCTACTCGGTGGGATCTGTCAATATCATGCTTCGAGATTGCAATGTTCATTTTGGTCGAGGTCAACGACCAGGTCGTCAGTATCCTCCCCTTCACTTTCAGAGACACCGAACACCCGTACATTGGCCCGCCGCTGGTACTGTTCTAGACCGTCGTTCGCTCTTGCTTGTGCCGCTAGATCGCGCTGCATGTGCTGTATGACTAGTCGTTCGTTAGGCCTTGATGGGTGACCTATAAGGTCGATAAAAGTAGTTGGCGCGTCACGTGGTTGGGGGCGTTGTCTAACCAAGTAACCCATGTTTGCTGTGCACTCAATAAGGAATTAATAATTACTAACTATTATTTAAAAATAAATATAATAAATAAATAATAATAATAACAATAATGAAAATATGCAATATATCGGACGTGAAAAAATACACAAAAAACCTACAAAACCTATAACTTTTCTATTGAAATATAAAGTACTTTTACACGGAAAGGAGTTTTATTAATTATAATTAAAAAATAAACAAAAATAACCTACAACACCTTTAACATTTTTGTTAGGGGAAGAAGGACTTTCACTCGAAATGGAGTTTTACATAAATAGATTCTAAAAAAAAAAAAACACCCCCACGGAGATTTGTAGCGAAGAACCTTATATCAAGAGTCTAACCCGCTACCATCCTGCCACACAGAGCCGTGAGAGCGGATCGCCTACAAACGTGTTGCGTGGTATGGACGATGGCCGCTGCAGCAGTCGGTAAGGCAGTCGAGTCACCCATCAAGGCCTAATCCGTCTTCCCTGTATGACGGTGTCCCGTGCAGACAACTCGGCCTTGAGGTCAGCAACCTCCCCTCGCAGGGTTGCAAGCTCCGCCATCACCGCGTCGGAAACCTTGGAGGCGATGAGGCTCACGATCTGGTTCTGGATTTCTCCATCCCTGAGCGCTCTCAACACAGTATCGTTTATAGTGCTCACCAACGATTGCTTGGCGGCGACCGGGGATTTTGCAGCTCCAGGGTTGGTACGAGCCAACGCTTCCGTGGACCTGGTTGCGCGCGGAATATTTGTTTTACTCATTTTTCTTGAATATATTCACAGATTTTCTTTGCTTATAACTTTTTTCTACACACGGTATGCGATATAAAACAAAGTGGACCAACCCACATTTTTTTTTTAATGGAGTTAGGTGCAAATCTGTATAGCTCACATTCAAAATATTAAGTGGTAAACGGACCAACCTCTCACCGCCACCGTTATCATGTAATATCAAGAAAACAGTTGGACCAAACCTAAAATCATGAAAAAGTTGTAGAGGCAAAGGGACAAAGCCACAAAAAGTTTGCTATTGTCTGCTGCATCTTCCTATATTTTACCAGGTGAGTTTGTAATGATATTATAATCGTTGTTAGTTAACATTAATAATGATTTTATGCATGTACTTAGCACATTAGTCACCAAATGATTTGACCAAGCCACAAGATAATTAAAATACTAACATCATTGTTGAGAGGCAAAATGGACCAACCCACTTTTAAGAGGCAAAGGGACCAAAGCCACTTTGATAAGGTATTTACTACTGAAAATTGTTGAGAGGCAAAATGGACCAATCACTTTGAAAAGGTATTTTCTATTGAAGTTATGAATTTTTAATAATTTAAAGATGTGATATTTTAAGTTAATATGTTAGGAAAGCAATAGACTGCTCCCAACTTTAACCCAAATTATCTCAGAAAGAGAATTGTGTGGGTTGGTCCACTTTGCTTCTACGCCCCTCTTATAATCTCACAGTTTTATCACATATATCACACGTTCACCCACTCTCGGACTTAGAAAATCAGGAGCGTCGCTGTTAAGCTGTCAGTTACCCATCAGTACCAACCTTACATCTCATGCACATTATATCGTGGGGGTATCCCAGCCCTAGGGACCAGGTACCCCCTTTCGTCTTAATACACGTTATATCGTGGGGGGTATTCCATCCCTGGGGATCAAATACCCCCTTCGTCTTATTACACGTTATATCGTGGGGGGTATTCCATTCCTTGGGACCAAGTACCCCCCTGTTTCGTCTTATTACACGTTATATCATGGAGGGAATCAATCCCTAGGGACCAAGTACCCCCTTTTGTCTTATTACACGTTATATCGCGGGGGTATTCCATCCCTAGGGACCAAGACCAACTCATCGTCTCGAATAGCCAAAGTGCATTAATATGAGACGTTAAGCAATTTCCAATCAATCAACCTATCATAAGACTAATAAGTTACAGTGCTCACATTTGGATTTCAATTTCAATTTCAACTTTTTGCATATTTTTGTTTTGTTTTCGTTCTAAATTCAACTTTTCAGATAGTTCTAGTTCCCATAAGACTATTGGTGACAGTTACCACTCTAAATTCTTCTTTTTTTTCGGTTTTCGTATTCAATTTTAACATTTTGAAACTTTTGTAAGTCCTCTAAGCCAAGTTGTAAGTCCTGCCTTTTGAGCCCTGGATTTGTTAATAAATGTACGCTATCTCTCTTTAAGTAAGTTCCCACTGGTTAGGACAGGACTCTTGTATTTTTTACTAATTCAGAATTTATGTACTTAATAAAACCAAACTATCACATAAGTATTATAAGAATAAAATGCTTCTGAATTTGACCTGATGAGGGGCATACAATCTTGGTCGACTGGTTTTCAACGATAATTTAAAACGTTAATTTATTAATCCAAACAATAATCAATATATTTTGCGTCGAGCCATATTCCATCGCGCAATTGAAAGGTCGCATACTAAAACCAAATAATAGAACATATCGAACACACATTATTTCAAACAGAGGACACTTGATAATAAAAGACTTCAGAAAAGAAAAATTGTGCATAAAGTGTGTCCCAAGTTCATCCTTGCCTCGCCGAAGACGCCTCGTTGTTGATTGGACGAGACCGTAGAGGGCGTCCCGACGAGTATGTTTTCACTTTGGGTAGTACAGACGCCGGCATCGCGGTCTGCATTAGTCTACGCCTGGACGTGGTAGCTGTGAGCCGCGCACAGTCGCGCCGTTCCCAGATCTCCCGGGTCTCCGGTCTCCGCGCGCCCGGACGCACGCAGCTGAACAGGTGACGGCATGTTGGCCTACCATTTGTTGAATGTAGCGGGGTTGCGAGCAGTGGACATATCTCCCGTAATAACCTTATTCCATCACTTAGCGTTTGACACATTTGTCCTTGTTTTTTCAAAAATAACAGGTGTTCTTTTTGTTTTAATTTTTTTACAGTAATAATAAAATTACAACAATGTCATTTGTCTACAATTAACAAGCCATGGATTCATCATTTATAGGAAATCTACATTATTAGACAACGGAGCTCAGCGATTGTCGCGTTCTGTCGTTGGTGTGTGCGTGTGAGTGTGAGTGTGTGTGCGTGCGTGTAAATTGCATTAATTTTAAAAATTATACGGGGAATTTTTATTTTTTAGTTGGAAAATTTTTTTAATTTTTTTTGGGTTTTTTTTTTTT
>JAMZAV010015289.1:0-14034 GCA_024449915.1 Sweltsa coloradensis | reverse complement strand
CCCAACCCTAAACCACCCCCCTCTTAAACCAAATTTTTTTTTTGGGTTTTAAGCTTTAACCCGAGCGAAAAGGCGAGCAAAGGGCAAAAGTTTCCCCTTTTTCACTCCACTGGAAAAAAAAATTTCCGGTATTTTTTTTTTTTTTTTTTTCTTTTTTCTTTCTTTCTTTTTTTTCGGAAAATTTTTTGTCTGTTTGTCCAAAACAAATTTCCGGCAAAAACCGATACTCCGATTGCGATAAAATTTTTTTATGGGGGCCTTCGAAATCCCCCGAACTAAAATTTCCCCCGTTTTTGAGGGGAAATCGGAAAATTTTTTCTCATGAAAATTTCTTTTTTTTTTTTTTTTTTTTCGATTTTTAAAAAAATTTCCCTTCGATTTATTAACCCCCTACATCTTGTCCGTTTGGGGAAAAAATTTTTTTTTCACGAACCCTTAATTTTAAAATTTTGGATATTTCGTGTGAAAATTTAAACTTTTAAAAAGTTTAAAATTTCCCTTTAAAAAAAATCGAAATTTTTAAAACAAACCTTTTTTCGTTTTTTTTTAAATTTTTTTGGGTTTTATAGAAACCTACGGGCTTTATCCGTTTTCGAAAATTGATTTTTTTTCCACAGAACCTTAATTTTATAAATATAATTTTTTCCGTGTAAAATTTTGGGAGCAAAATAAAAATAATTATTTCTTTTTAAAAAAAAATTTTTAAACGTTTTTTTTCTTTTTTAAAAAATTACGTTAAAAAAAAAAAAAAAAATTTTTATTTTTTATTTTTTTAAAGTTTTTTTTTTTTATTTAATTTAAAAAATTTTTTTTTTTTTAAAATTTCAACTTAGTTATTTTTTTTTCACAGAACAACAGAAAATCCCAAAACCCTTTGGGCTATAAATGCCCCAAATTACGCTCATTCCCAAAAACCGCGGGGGGGGGGGAATTTTAAGCTTTTTTTCCTAGTAAAAAAAAAAAATTTTCAAGGGAAAAAATATCCCGAAAATTACCCCAAAACATGCTTTATGTTTTCTATTCACCTCACAAATTGGGGGCAAATTTTGGAAACCAAAAATTTAACCAAAAGGGGCGGGATTCCCTGAGATTTTTTCCTTTTTGTTCTTCAAAATTTTTTAGTTTTTACTTCCCGTTTTTTGGGGAGTTCGATTTATTTAAAATTGTTTCCCAAAGGAAATGCCAAAATTTTCATACTTTAAGATCGTCGTTGTATTTGGGACCCTTTTTTTTTAAAATATGGCCCCCCAGGGGGCCCCCAAAAAATTTTGAAAAAATTGACACTCAAAAACCGAAAAAATTTAGCAACCATTTTTTTTAAAAAAAAATTTTTTCCCCCCCTTTTTTTAAATCTCCCCCCGACACCCCCCCACATACCTGCAAATAAAAAACTGCGGAAAAAATCTTTATTTTGACAAGAAAAACCACGGGGCCAAAATGGCTTGTTTTTGAAACACAAATGGGCCAAACTTTTTTGTAATCCTATTTTCACCGACTATTGCTGCATTTTGAAGGGGATTAAAAAAGGGGGACCAAAACCCACCCAGTTTAACAAAAGGGGGCCTAATTTTCTCCCAATTCTACACTTGGTTTCAAATTTTTCTATTTTTTTCCAACCCGGAACCCCTTTGGGAAACCTGATTTTTTAAGAAATTTTCCCGGGCCCTCTGATGGCCAAAAAAATTCGGGTTTGTTTGGGGGTGCCCGGGTGTTAAAAAAAGGGCGGAGCCCGAAAGTTTTTTTTCCAACTTTTTGGGATTGGGAAATGGGGGGGTTAAAAAAATTAATTTGGGGGAAAAAGCGGACCCATCCTCCAGAAAAATTGGGGTTTCATTTGGGGATGTGGGAGGGGGGCAAAAATGAGTTTTTATAGTAAGATGGGGTTTAAGTTACTCCCGCCCTTTTCCCTTGGCGGGGGGTTGGAAGACCCCCTTTGGAACTTTCGGGGGCCCCCTTTTGGGTGGAAATGATGAGGTGGTCTGGTTGGGGTTTTTGTTGCGGGATAAAAAGGGGTTTTAAATAAATTTTATTTTTGTTTGGGCTGGGAAAAAGAACTGGGGTTTCGCCGGGAAATTGGTCGGTTTTTTCCCTGTCTGGTGGGTTTCGTTTTTGAGGGAAAAAAATAAAAATAAAAAAAAAATTTTTTTTAAATTTTCTGCCCCCCCTCAGTTTTTTAAAACTGTTTTTCCCCAGGGGGGAACTTTAAAAATCAAACGCCCAAACCCAACCCCGGGCGGGCCCCCCCGACGAAAAATCAAACCCGAGTGAGCGAAAACCCAACCCAAAAGATCGATATTTTTTATGGGAAAATATAGCAATCAGTGGAAATGGACAGTGCAAACACCCGCGAATAAACCCCAAAAATAAACAAGGCCGATTCAAAACAACTTTGAAATTTTTATGTGCTTCGTTGCTGGGACGGCCCCAAAGTCACCGTTTAAAAACCCCCTAAGACAAGAACTGTGGATTAAAGCCCAAAAATCAAATTAAAAAAATACTGACTTTAGGGGGAATCGAACCCTGGCCTTCTGCATTGGAAGAAACGCAAAACAAAGCCCAACGAGCCCATACACATCACGGACATCACGGAGGTGCTCGGCTGTTGATGCCATTCCTAAAGTCTGTCCAGTCTTGTGGTACAAAGTTACTAGTGACTGTCAATACAAGTATCGTTCATTGTCTGCCAGCTGCTAGGCTTTTCATTCGCAACCCTTCTCGGGCCTATAGCGGTTGGTAGACAATGAACGGGTGCGACCTATACCTGTCTCGTCCATCGATATTCACTTTGTACCTCAAGGATGGACAGACTTAAGGTCTTCGTGGAAAAGGGGAGGGGGAGTTTCGTGCGGGACAAGGACGATTCGCGGGGTTCATTCTGGAACCGTTTAGTGAACAAGATTACTGAGTGTCACCCCGGGACCACTTTGGGGAAAAGCATAGGCATGGCCGTTTGGGATCTGTTTTTTTAGATGTAAAGCGGGCAGATAAAATTAAAATTTTTGGGGAAGTAAATAGAGGGGGGGTTAAGGCTGCCGTTTTTTCCCATGATTTTTTCGATGGTTTTTTTTGAATGGGGTTTTAAAACCAAGAAGGCGCGAAACCCCACCCCTGAAATCAAGGTATAGTGGGCCCCGATGCTGACCAAGGGTTTCTGTACCCCTTTCCCTATTTTCCAGATAGGACAGAAGCATTGTTTCCCCCTTTTGTTTTTGGGGAAAATTTACCGTTTTTTTGGTTTTTGGTTTGAATTGACCAAAAGTTCCCCCATTTTAGCGTACCACCCCTGCCATCTTTTTTAAACCCCCCTGCCGGGGCGTAAAGCTCCCGGGTTCAGTGAAAGGGGAAATTTTTGCAGTTTTTTTGGGCCAGGGAAATCATCGCCCCGCTAAAAAATGGATATCCACACCCGGGAAAGGAATTTTTTGGGAGGCCCCCCGCTAAAGGTAAAAATTTTTGAATGGGAAATGGCCCCTTAACCCAATCCTTGGGGGTTTACCCCCCTTTTTGTTTTGGCCCGTGAGTAGAGCCCTGTTTTCGAGCCAAAAAATTTTAAAAACCGATCGACCCTTTTAAAAGGAAAAAAAATCATTTTTTTGGGTTGAGGGTAGGTGCGGGGGGATTTTTTTAAATTTTTTCCTGCTTAAAACAAGGGGCCCTGGCGGGGCCCCAGACTGTATAAATGGTTTTAGTAAACATCAAAAATAAACAGCTCCCTTTGGGCATGCCCCCGGATTTTAAACCCAAATGGGTAATTTTTTTGGGTTTAATCTTAGTAGTTTTTTTGCAGGGTTTTGATGTTTGGGCTTAAACAAAGCCATTTTTAAGTGTGGGGGCCCATGATAGCCTTTTTTTTCCACGTGGCGCGGGAAAGGCAAAGTTTTCGATGATATTTTCGTAAACCTTGGGCCCAGCCCTTGAGAAGACAAAATGGGTGGGGTAGCTTGTTTGGTTTTCCCCTTGGGGTTTTTTCCCTAGTTTTGGTATGGGGGTTTGGAGTCCCACCGCCGGGGTTAAACGCCCCCATTTGGGTCGTCCGGTCCCTCCCCCGCCCGCCCGGCAAAAAACTCTTGGTCTAGAAAAACGGGCAAAAGTCTATTTTTGGTGGGGTTCTTTTTTGGAGCGGAGGGGGAAAAAGTTTTTTTTCCGGGGGTATCTTTTTGGGGGTTTGGGAAGAAAAATTTTGCGGGAACCCGATTTTTTTGCCCAATTTGAAAATGCTGTTTTTTGGGGTTTTTTTTTTAAAGAGTGGAATTGGGCAACATTTCCCTTTTGGGTTTTCTTTTTTTTTGTGGGGGTTTTGGGCTGGGGAAAAGGCAAAAATTTTGGTTTCCCTATGGATTTGATTTTTAGCCCCTTTTTTTTGTTTGTTTGGGGCATTATAGGGGGCCCTACCGGGTTTGGGGTTTGTAATAGAAAACCATTACCGGAGGGGAGTTAAGGGGGGCTTTCGGGGGAGTCTAAAGGCTGTCAAATTTTTTTTCTTGAAACGACCGTTTAAACCTTATCTCAAAGCACGCGCCTAGTTGGCAAAAATCCCCAGGGGAAAAAGGGGCCCCCCCCAACCTCGAGGAATTAAAACTCGTAGTTTTTTTGCTGTGATTGGCCAGTAATAAACGAAAATTGTTTAAGGGGCCTGTTTAAAACAATAAAAAGTACGTAAGCTCAAAAAAAACTTTTTTGGGGCTGTATTTTAATAATGCCCAGTATGGAAACCCCCCGCTACGGGGGTTTGTTGGAAAACCGGGTGGTTTTCCCTGCAAATTTGGTTTTTGAAACCCAAGGGGACCAAATTTTACTAAATTTTGCTTTTGGGGGTCCCCCCGGCTTTTTTTTTTGGGGCAGGGCACTAAACACGTCTTTTTCCCCCCTGCGAGTTTCTGACCCCCCCGAATGAAAAATCATCACTACATGTGAATATATTGAACCATATAGAAGATGGGGTTAAAGGGGGAAAGGGGGGGACAAAAACCCGAAAATTCCCAGGACAAACCTTCGAAAACTTTTGGGAAAAATAGGGGACTAAAAATCCAAAATGCCCTTTACTCAGCCCTTTTTAGCCCCTAATGTACACCGGGCTTTTTAATATTTCATATTTAAAAAACCCCTGTAAAAAACCAAAATTTTTAAATGACTTTTTGTTTGATCCCCCTATTTTCGGGGATACGGAACACTTGCCCCCCAAATTTTTTCCCCTGTCGAAAAACAGTGATGGGGGGGTAAAACCCCTTTTCACCAAAACAGTTTTTTAGACGTCCCCCAAGGAGATGCTCCCAAAAACTACTTAAATTTTTTCCAATAGTTTTCGCCCTGTCATGCGCAAATTTTTACTGTCGAAAACAGTGATGGAAAGGGGAAAAACACCCTTTCACCACAACCCCCAGCACGTTTCCCCAAAGAAATGCTGCCTAGCTATTATCTTTTCCAGTATTTTTTTTTTCAAACTGTAAATGCCCCAAATCTTACTGCCCGACAACAGTAGGGGGTATGAAACACCCCTTCCCCCACAACGCTTCAGCACGTTCCAAGAAGATGCTCCCGACAAACCCCCTTCTAAATATTTCCAAAAATTTTTCAACTGCCCCATCAAGGCAAAATAAGGCCCAATTGTTTTATAACCTTTTAAACTTTGATAAAAACAAACAAGTCTTATTTTGGGAAGAAAAGTTCAGCAAAAAACGAAAAAACAATTTTTTATTTTTAGAAAAGTCTGTAAATAAAGTCCGAAAAAGGGCCAAAAAATTAAAGAGAAAAGGTCTTGGAAAAGCCCGCCCAAATTTTCAAATTTTAAAGAAAAGGTCACATAAGGGGAAACCCAACCCTATTTTTTTAGAAAAAAGGTCTTTTAATGAGCCCAACAAACCCAAATTTTTAAAAAAAGGGTTTTTGGGAAAAAAGACGACCAACCCCAAATATTAGGGGAAAAGGGTTTCCAGCAAAAAAAAAGGAGAAAAGCCTAATATTAAAGAAAAGGTCTGTGATGAGTCGAACAAGCCTAGTATTAGAGAAAAGGTCTTGGAAAAGACGACCAATTCTAATATTAGAGAAAAGGTCTGTGATGAGTCAAACAAGCCTTATATTTTAAAAAAGGGAAAAGGTTTTTCCCCCTTTTGGGGTTTTAAAAAGACGAAAAATTTCCCAAATATTGGAAAAAAGGTCGCGGGGAAAAATTTTGGGGGCCCAAAGGCCCTTTAATTATTGGGAAAAAAGGTCCTTGGAAAAAAGTTTTGGGAAAAATTTAAAATTTAAAGGGAAAAATCAGCAAAAAAGGAAAAAAACCCAATTTTAAAAATTTCGGGGAAAAAAAGCCAGTTAAAAAAGAAAAAATTTCAGGTTTAAACAAAAAATTTGGTTTACGTGAACAAGGGGTTTAAAACAGGGACAAACCACCCGAAAGGACAAAAATTTTTCCAAAAAATCGTAAAACCAAAGTGGGAGTGAAAAAATTTCGCCCAAATCTTTTAGGGTTTTTAAACTAAAAAGCAAAAAAGAAAAAAAGGACCCAAAAAGGCCCGAAAGGGTTTCAGCGCTCCGACAAAAGAAACAACCTTTAATTTGAAACCCAATATAAAACCCCCCTGGGTTTTTTAACCCCTTTTTGGGAAAAAAGGGCCTCTTTGCGAAAGGGATCGGGGGGTTTACCCCCATTGCAAGTTTGGGGGAAATTTTAAAGAAAAGCCTGAAAACCAAAAATGTTTCCCCAAAAGGTTCCATAAACCTTTCCCTTTTTAAAGGCAGAATCCCCGCCCTTGGGGAAGCAACTGATACCTCCTCGGTTTTAAAAACTGGGGAGGGGGTGGATTTAAAAGAAGGTCCCTGTTTCAATGTAAGGGAAAATTCGGGTGGTTTACCCCATCGTCGGCCTTTAAATAAAAGATTCAAGGGAAAGAAAACCGCCGTAAAACCCCGGAAGCGAAAAAGGCCCTTCAATTTTGGTTTTAAAAAAGAAAACCCCAAGGAAAACCGTTTTGATCAAAATTTAAAGTTTCCATGCCCTTTTCAAAACCCGGTTTCCATTTAAAAGTTTTAAAGAAAGAAACCCCTAAAAAATTTCCCCTGGACCAATTTTTATTAAAGGGGGAAAGAAAAAAAACCCCTTTCGTTTTTTTTAAAATCCAAAAAAAAAAAAAAAAAAAAAAAAAAAAAAAAAAAAAAAAAAAAAAAAAAAAAAAAACAAAAAAAAAAAAAAAAACAAAAAAAAAAAAGCCAAAAAAAAACCCCAACATTAAAAAAGGGCCCCCAACAGTGAACGACAAAAAGCTAAAAAAATCTCAAAAAAAAGTGAACTGAAAAAACCAAACAAATTTCCCATAAAAACCAAAATTTTTACTCCCTCCATTAGTGACCTTTCCCATTCGATATTTTCTCCCCCAACGAGACCCCATACACCCCTTTTGGGCCCTTTTTTAAAAGAACGAACGAGATAACCGTTTTGGAGAAAACCATCAAATTAAAGGGCCCCCCAGATCGGTCAAATTATCTAAACCGGTATTTGCCATCTAAAAACCCATCAAAAAAAGAATGCCAGCATAAAAAAACATTATCATGGATCGCCCATTTTTGGTTTTAAAATGGGGTAAAAAAAAGTATTAAACTACTCATCGCTCTGGCCCACCCTTACCCCAAAATGTTTCCCTACAGATGATGAGGATCCCTTTTTAACACTTTTTTCCCCCATTTGTAGATGGAAAGCGGGGAAGGGCCTTTCAAAGATAAAGTGTTTTAAAGTATTTTCTTACCCCCAAGGACAACAGATAAGCCCTAAAAAAATTTGAAAAAAAAAAAATTTATTCCCATGATCTAAAAGAACGTTTCATTTTGCAGTTTTAAAAAAAAGGAAGAAAGGGCCAAAAACAATTCCCCGGTGGACAATTTTAAAGTAACATTGATGAAACAAAAGAAACGGGTTTTCGTTTAAACCCGGGACCCAAGAAAATTTATAAACTTTTTAAAAAAAGCCCCCAACATAAAACGAAAAAAAGCATAAAAAAATCCCCCTCAAAAAGGGTGAACGAATCCCAAAACTTTAATTTTTCATAGAAAACCAAAAATTTTTCTCCCTCCATTAGTGACCATACTTTTCGATACAGAGGGTTTTGGGGGGGGGGTTTCGGGGACATGAAAAAATTTGGGGGAAAAAGAGTGAATCTTTAGTTATGACAGGCTCGCGAGAATATATTTCCAAAAACCCGCACCCGGGTCAAAAATATCAGAGAAAGCCCTGGACCCCAAACAAAAAGTACCTACAAAAAAATGTCCCCGGGGTTTGCCCGCAAAAAAAAAAAAATTTTGGGCCCGGGCCCCCAAAAAAATTTTTTTGGGAATGACAAATATAAGAAAGGGGGGGAAAAAAAATTTTAAAAAAAAAAATTTAAAATTTTTTTAAAAAAATTTTTTTTAAATTTAAATTTTTTTTTTTCCCCAAAAAAAAAAGGGAAAAAAATTTTAAATTTTTTGGTTGGCAAGTTTTTAAAAAATTTTTTAAAAAAAAAATTTTTCCCCCCCCCCCAAAAGGGGGGCCCGAAAAGGAAAAAAAAAAAAATTTAACCAAAAGATTTTTTCCCCTTTTCCCCAAAAAAACCCCCCTTAAAACCCCCCGGGGGAAAAAAAAAAAAAAAATTTTTTTTTTTTAAAACCTTTAAAAAAAAAAAAAAAAAAACCCTTTTTTTTTAAAAAATTTTTTTTAAGAAAAAAAAAAGGGGGTTTTTTTTTTTTTTTGAACCCGGGTTTGGTTTTTTTCCAAAAAAAAAAAATTTAAAAAAATTCCAAAAAAACCCCCCAAAAAAACCCCCCAAAAAAAAAAAACCCCAAAAAATTGGGGTTAAAAGGGAAAAAAATCCCAAAAAAAACCCGGGCCCCCCAAAAAAATTTTCCCCAAAAAAAAAAAAACCCCCCAAAAAAAAAAACCCCCCGGGGGAAAAAAAAACCCAAAAAAATTAAAAAATTTTTAAAAAAGGGGGCCCCGAGGGGGGGGAAAAAAAAAAAAAGGGAAAAAAAACCCCCCAAAAAAAGGGGTTTTGGGGGGGTTTCCCAAAAAAACCCAAGGGGTTTTAAAAAAAAACCCCCCCCGGGGAAAAAAAGGGGGGGGGGGAAAAAAAAAAAATTTTTAAAAAGGGGGGTTAAAAAAATTGGGGGGCCGAAAAAAAAGGGGGGGGGGGTTTTTTTTTTTTTTTGGGGAAAATTTTCCCCCTTTTTTGGGGGGGCTTTGGGGTTGGGGGAAAAAAAAATTTTTGGGGGTTTTTTTAAAAGGCCCAAAAAATTTTTTAAAAAATTTTTAAAAGGTTTTGGCCCCAAAAACCCGGGGGTTTTTTTAAAAAACCAAAAAAAAAGGGGCCCCCAAAAGGGGGGGGTAAAAAAAATTTAAAAAAAAAGGGGGTTGGGGGGCCCAAAAAAAGGGGGGGGGAAAAAAAAAAAAAAAACCCAAAAAAGGGGGGGGGGGAAAAAAAAGGGAAAAAAAAAAGGGGAAAAAGGGGGTTCCCCCAAATTTTAAAGGGGGAAAAGGGGTTTTTGGGGGGCCTTAAGGGGCCCCCCAAAAAAAATTTCCCCCCCCAAAAAAAATTTTTTTTCCCAAAAAAAGAAACCCCCAAAAAAAAAAACCCCCCAAATTTTTAAAAAGGGGGGCCTTTCCCCCCAAAAAAAAAACCCCCAAAAAAATTTTCAAAAAGGGGGTTTAAGGGAAAAAAAAAAAAACCCAAAAAGGAAAAAAAAATTTTAAAATTTTTTTCCCCAAAAAAAGGGGGGGGGCGGGGGTTTTTTTTTCCCCCCCGGGAAAATTTTTTTTTAAAACCCCCCTTTTTGGGGGGGAAAAAGGGGGACTTTCCCGGAAAATTTTTCCCCCTTTTTCCCCCAAAAAAAAAAATTTTTAATTTTTTCCCCCCCGGGGGGAAAATTTTTTAAACCCCTTTTAAAACCCCAAAAAATTCCCGGGGTTTTTTTTTAAATTAAAAAAAATTTGAAAAAATTTAAAAAAATTTTTTTTATTCCCTTTTGGGGGGTTTTGGGGAAAGGGGCCCCCCCCCCCCTTTTCCCCCCGGGGAAAAAAAGGGGGCCCCCCTTTTTTAAAAAAATTTTTTTACCCCTTTTTTCCTTTTTTTGGTTTTTTCCCCCCCGGGGCGCCCAAAGGGGGGCCCCCCGCAATTCCCAAGGGTTTTAAAAAGGTTTTAAAAAAAAATTTTAATTAAAAAAAGGGGGGGGTTTGGGGGCCCCCCCCCCCCTTTTTAAAAAGGGGGGGGGGTCCCCTTTTTTTAAAAAAAGGGGGTTTTGGGGGGTTTTTTTTTTTTTGGGGGTTTTCCCCCCCCCTTTTGGGGGGGGTTTTTAAAAAAAAGGGGGCCCCGGGAAAAAAGGTTTTTTTTTTTTAAACCCCCTTTTTTAAAAAAATTTCCTTTTTTTTTGGGTAAGGAAAGGGGGGAAAAAAACCCAATTTTCCCTTTTCCAAGGGTTTCCCGGAATTTTAAAAAAAGGGTTTTCCCCCGTTTTTTAAAAAAAAAGGGGGAAAAAAAAAAAAATTAAAAAAAATAAAAATTTTTTTTTTTGGGGGAAAAAAAAAAAAGGGGGGTTTTTTTTTTTTTTCAATTTCCCCAAAATTTATTTAAATTTTTTTTTTTTTTTTTATTTTTTAAAAAAACCATTTTAAAAAAATTTTTTTTAAAAGGGAAAAAAAAAAAAAAACAAATTTTTTTTTTTAAAAAAAAAAAATTTTTTATTTTTTTTAAACCCTTTTTTTAAAAAAATTTGGGGGGGGTTTTTTTTCAACCAGCCACGGGTAGGTGAAAGAAAAGGGGGTTCTCACGTCGTGGTCATCAAGTTGTCTTTGTCATCGTCCGTGTTATCATGGTCGTCGTCGTCAGGGAAGGGGGAGAGGTCCCCGACGACGACTGCCAGAGGTCGCGTCTATTCGGGGAGTAATATATACCTCTCTCTCTATTACATTTACCAGCTGATGTTTGCGAGATGGACTTCGTCCTTTTCCTCGTCTTTTACGATTAGCAGAGCCGAGCTCCGTGCCTAATGCTCGACCATGCACGGCTTAGGCCTACGTAAAGCGTACACCTAGGCATATATCTAGAATTCATTGCGTAGGTTAGTCGCTACGCTCCCTCGTTTAATCAAACGGTTAACGAAAATGTATAAAACTAAAAATTATGTAATATAACAAACCAGTACAAAAAATGTGTGTAGTTGTGTGAAAATCAATACCATTTACATAAAAGGCTATATAATCAATCTTCGTCGAAACTAGCAGATACGTCACAGAATGCATTAATGAAATTTCGCCTATTTATGCTAGCTATGCAAAGATACGATTGTACACTAATTAAGGAAAAAATTTAAAACGGACAAGTTTTTCAATGGCGGTGTCAAAGATTATTATAAGTGGGCCTAGCTAGGCCTAGTTCTGTTATTTCTTGATTTGGTTAGTCGGGAAACACTCCCGTGGGTGGAATTGTTAATATTTAATACACATCAGGCGTTATTTATTTATTTATTTATTTATTTATTATTTATTTAACGTCTATCCTATTCAGTTATAAAAACTGATTTACAAAGGAGGACAAATAAATAAATCTAATTACATAGATGCAGAAACAACAATAAATTACATTTTCGTAAATATTTGAAATAGTAGCATTACAACAACAATGCATTAAACACAAGAATTTTGGTAACAAATTGAATGATATAATATGCATTTAATGAATGAATCAAATATAAAAAAGGGTGGAGAATGAAAAGAAAAGAAAAGAAAAGAAAAAAAAAATGATTTATTAGACGATCCCACTCAAACGAATATGAGGTTTGCCAAAAATCAGGAACAGCAAATCAGGGAGTATAATCAAACTTTCGCGGAAGAAACCACCGAACGCGAAATCTTTATTCTTGGGTTCAATCTTCATATTTGTGTTCAAATCTTGACTCATATATATAATTATATCAGATATATAATTATTTAAAAAATTTCATGTCAAACTGATCACAGCAATGATACGGTGCAAGCTCCATCAGTGGGCGGCAACCAGACAATCTAGGCAGAAAAATATAGTTGAAAATACATTGTTTATATCATAATCAAAGCTAAATGAACAAACAAAGAGAAAAGCAAATCAATTATAAGAGCTTATGAAGGTAAATTAACATTACACAAACACACAGACAATAACCTACAATAAATAGTAAAATCAATTTTTTGCTCTTTGATTCATTATCATTGCTTCAATTTTACTTTTAAATTGTACAATTCCTAGATCAGTAAACTGGCTTCTAATATCATAAGAAATTGAATTCCAATAGGATACGCCTCTGTACATAAATGACTTTCTAAATGCTTCAGAATTTAATCTAGGAACTTCCAATGAGTTTATTAAAGTACAATTTCTATCACGATCAACAATTTTAAAAATATTGGGTAGAATACCTAAAAACATACCTTTCAATACTTTGTATGTATTTACCAGCACGCTATACTTCATCCTCTCCTCAATTGTGAAACAATCAGACTTCAAATCTTGGCTCAAGGGAAATGAATCAAACAGATGGTCAATTCTCTTCTGGAGTACAACATACTCAGTAGAAGGTCTTACTGCCCAAACCACTAAGCAATAATCAATAACAGAGTGAATGTAAGAATCTACATGTAACGTTAACATTCTCTCAGTTACAAACCTCTTCATTCTACTTATAATTCCAATTGCTGATGATACTTTATTACACACATATTCATAATGTTTCTTAAAATTTAAATTACAATCTAAGAAAACTCCAAGATATTTAAATTCATACACTCTAGAAATTAACTTACCATTACAATTTAACGTCAAATGAATATCATTCATGCTTCTATCATTAGCCTTATGAAAAATCATAAAATTTGTTTTGCTATAATTAATATCAAGTTCCTGAGTTTTAAACCAATCATCCATCCTCTTTAGAACTTCTTGAAGACGTCTTACGATCTCTTCGACATCCACACCTTCTAAATAAAACACCAAGTCATCAGCATATAAGATATAATTGATGCCTCCCATTATAGTAGATATATCATCTATATAAAGAATAAATAACAGGGGTCCTAATATTGATCCTTGGGGTACTCCACAAAATATATTGAATACTTTTGAACTTATTTTGCAAGATTTATAAAACATTTTTCTTTTTAAAAATAATCCGCCAAAATTGATAACAAATAAGGACTTACGTTATACCTGGTTTTTAATTTTATTAAAAGAGGTAAAAAAGGTACTGAATCAAATGCTTTCCTAAGATCAACAAAGACAGCTCCAACCTTACCATTACGTTTATCAATCCCTTTATAGATAAAATCTGTAAATGCTAGAAGGGGCACTTTGCGTTGACCTACCTTTCCTGAAACCATGCTGGTTTGCACTTAAACCTTTAGATGCATCCACTTCATGTAATAACCTCTTGTGTAAAATATTTTCAATAATTTTCCCTACAATTGGAAGAGTTGATATAGGTCGATAAGAATTCCTATCACTCTTTTTACCTTTACCCTTATAAATAGGCGTTACCCTTGCCAATTTCAGCTGTGTTGGGAAATCACCTACAAGAAAGAAATGGGAAATTAGATACGCTAATAATCCGACTATTGATCCAAAAAAATCCATCGTGATCGGGGTTCGAACCTGAGTCTCCCACATTACAGGTAGGCGCCTTAGCCAACTAGACCACCTAGCCGGTGACTATGTCACATTCTAAGGTAGCGCCTAGCCAACTAGACCACCTAGGGCCGGTGACTATGTCACATTCCAGGTAGGCGCCTTTTGCCCAAATAGACCACCTAGCCGGTGAAATATGTCACATTCCAGGTAGGCGCCTTAGCCAAAATAGACCACCGAGACGGTGGGCTATTTAACTTCTGAATATTGTAGTTGCTTTATAGATCTGAATGGATGGAACAGAATGCAACGAATATCTGTTGTATTTGAACTGACCATAACATACATGATTTATAATGTCATTATTACCTTACGCAGGTATGAGCGAGGGTTTATTTTTCGATTTGGTTTTGGCCCCCGGGGG
>JAMZAV010015288.1:0-13113 GCA_024449915.1 Sweltsa coloradensis | reverse complement strand
TGAATTTACTGCTACTGGAGCTCCACTTAAAAAGTAGCGCAAATATCACGCTAACGCTACAAAAATTGTAGTATGCTACCGCTACAATATGCCCCCTTAATAAAGTAGCGCGCTACTGGCTCCGCTACACGTAAAAGTAGCGCGCTACTTGTAGCGCGCTACTCCCCAAGACTGATTTTTTTTAACAGTTTAAGATCATAAGAAACCATTATTAATGTTGATTTTGATGTGTTGTCTTCAGGTTTGGCTATGAAAGTTGCATTGCCGCTTAATTTGATCGATCTTATTATGATTTTTCGTCGGAAAGTGATGTTGCTTGTTGGTTGGTTAGGCAAGCCTAGGCCATAAATCTACGCCTAGGCCCTACCCCTAAAACATTTTCCCAACATGATTAAAAATACATCAGAAGAATCCCTGGACATTTATGACAAGAATGCGCTGTATTTACTACTTGCAATGTTATTATTGTGCGAGATAAGCCAGGGAACCTAGGCCACTGAGCTCTGTGGCCTAGCTAGGCCTAGGGCCTAGGCTAACTTCTGGAGATGGCTTTTCCAAAATGCCTCGTTTTTGAGCTTTCAGGTAGGGCCTAGGCATAATGAGGTGATTTTTAAAACATTTTACTTAATATTAACACACATAACAAAAACTTGTAGAAATACAGCCAAACCTTACACACTCAAAAGGAATGAGATCTAAAAAAAGGGCCAAGCTCATCTACCCTTCCACATAAACGTACAGTGTCCCATAACAGCATCCTCGAAAAGCTTGGCAAAATAGAATTTGCGATTATTAATTTAACGTAATAGTTTATCCAAGTTCTTTTTTTCTAATTAATTTAAACGTAATAACATGCAAATTCTATTTTGCCAAGCTTTTCGAGGATGCTGTTATGGGACACTGTACGTTTATGTGGAAGGGTAGATGAGCTTGGCCCTTTTTTTAGATCTCATTCCTTTTGAGTGTGTAAGGTTTGGCTGTATTTCTACAAGTTTTTGTTATGTGTGTGATCTCATTACTTTTTCAAGTTCCATTACAAAATTATTTGCTAAAATATAATATTTTTATCAAAGTTGATTTAAATTCTATGGTATTAGCAGTAACAATATAGGATGTAAAATATCTAGACCCGGATTCATGTACATCCTGGGTATAGGTGGTATAACGACGGTATAAGGACTGGACCCCAATTCTTGAGTTCGTGGGAGATGAGTTGAAAACGCAATTTGAAAACGAAGTCGTTTTCGTTTTCGAAGGAATTGGTATTCTTGAACGGTATCGTGGAAAACGTCATGGATTGTGAGTTGAAAGCATTGATATTAAACCCCTATAGTAGGCTAGATTAGCAGTCTCCTATACCTCCGCACAGGCGCGAGCGTAGCAAATTGAAGACTCAACCGGCCCATTTCAAGATGGCGATTTGGTGTTTTAATTTATGCTTTTTTAATGCAATAAAGTATTTTACTGGATTGTTTGATATGGTTTTAGCTTGTGCAGCATGGTATTAAACAAAAGAAACAATACGAAGTGATTGCATAAGGGAATTTAGTAATCATTTGGTGTTAAAGGCTAGTATGCTTACCTGTCAACCTGGCGGCAATCTTGAGAACTATTTGGCCACAAATCGCTCCCATTTGATTAACATGTAAACTGTCATTTTAAGATGGCTTCTAATTGTACCGGAAGTGGACCACCGACTGCTGGTCTAGCCAATTATATAGGATGTCTATGGTTGAAAGAGTATCACGAAATCCAAACACTTTAAAAAGATTTGCGTATAGCAAAGAGCTCGAAAAAGTTCTATATTTATTCTAGATGGCAGTGCCTTCATAAACGCGGGCCAATCGAAAGACAAGTTGTATGAAATGATTTGATTGTTGCAATTATGTAAACAAACAGATGAGCAAGTTCATATCAGAACAATGTTGTGCTGGCATAGGGTTGGCTAGGCTTGTCAAACATGTAATGTAAGTATAAATTTTACTAGTCCTATAGCCAAATGGAACTTTAGACCTACACTTTTGCATTATAAATAATTTTCCACATCTGGGCCTAGGCCAGGGACGGTTTCTGATTTGTTTTATGAGAGTATAATGACACCTTTTCTCGTTCCACACAAAGAAGAAAAATTTTAAATGTCCGCTATTTGTTTACGTATCGCACTTTCCCGCCTAATGTTTAGTCTTCCTTTATATTTATTTGTTTGTTATTTGCTTCCAACTGGCAGTGTACTTTATTTACAAATCATTTTTTGTTCTTATTGACATTGTTGACTTTGTTTTCAACCTTTGCAGGCCTATGGCCTCTAGTATTTTCTCTCTTAATAAATATTTCTATTTGCATTCTTTAAAGTGTTTTAGAAGTTTATTTATTATGTATAACTAGCAACAGCAACATCTACGGTGCCTATGATTCATACAGTCTTACCAGAGACACATTATGGCCAATCGTGCACATAATTTTATGTTTATAACTCTGCTTATACCGTCAACAAGTGTCAAGTAACTATGGTTACTTGTTGATTGTATGCCAAGTGTTTAAGGCTTATTTTAAAACCTTTATTTGGAAGCCTTCCAACAAACTTTTTCAACTTTTTTTTTCAAAAGAGACTATATTTCTATAACCTTAATGTCCATGTAAAATATGAACATAGTAGTCCCACCCGTCTGGTCAGAATCGCGGGCCGACGTATTAGATGTTAGCAGTAGCAGTAGTAGGCAGTAGCAGTAGCTAACATCCTTAAAGTGATTTTGAGCATGTTTCAAGCCATTTTTTCACCAAGAAGGAATAATCGTTCCCCAATAAAATTTGGCATGTGTTGTCAGGTACCTAAATCCCCTCGATTGTGATAGTTTTCAAGTTCACATCACGTTACATGACGGCTGGGTAACACCTCGAAATCACCCCAACTCTGCTTGGTGTATAAGGTGCTTGAGTGTGTAGCGCACCGCGGCTTGGCTGCGGCGCCCTAACGGGCACCTAGATTATGTTGATCTCAATCTCGATATTTGTTTGATCTCGCTCGATCTCGAATTTTACTCAATCTCGCTCGAAATTCAAGCTGAAATTCTCATTTCTGCTCGATCTTGTTCAAATTTTAAAATCGCTGCTTGCTCAGCCCTCAGTATTCTACATCACCTTTTCTCTTCTAGATATGCCCGAATATGTTCAGAAAAGAAAAGACGATTCCGAAATCAAGAATATCTTGGGCATGCATTATTATATTGCCTGGTTTAGAAATAACCATAGTTCATAACTACTCGACTCGACTCGATACTCGCGAGTATTTAATACTCGACTCGATACTCGACTCGAAGTCAAAATGCACTACTCGCACATCCCTACCAGGGCCCGGATCCACAAAAGGGGAGATTCAGATTTTGGTGGTTTCTCAATTCTCCCACACGTCATGATGTAAACTGTGGATTCAACCAATCACAGACGCTAGCACCGCTGAACGACAACAAAGAGTCCGAATTTAGAAGGCTGTGACCTAACAATGTCAGTGTTTTGTTTTTGTTTGTGATTGATGCTTGATTGTTTCGTATTTTGTTTGGCAGTGGTTAAATGTGCATATATGTACATATTTAATAATGACTACTGAACTCCTTGGATACCAGGGACTAGACTTACCCTAGTCATGCCCTAGTGACTTGCTACGGACAAGTCCTTCATCGAGGTGGATAGAGGTAGGCGTAAACGTGCTAGCCTAGGCTAGTCCTAGGCTAGCACATATCATTATGTCGACCCTAGGCTGGGCCCTATCTCTATGTTATTGATAAGAATACATAAACTATAGCTACTACAAGCAGTTTTCATGTGTTTATGATGACCATCATGTAAACAATATATTTCAATAACAAAAGGCTAATTAAATCATGAGATGGATTTGTTGCCGCCATTTTCTTAAAAATGCATTTCCCCAACCAAAACCCCAAGTATGATAGTAGGTGTTTTGTTGGGAGAATTTTAGGAGAAATAAATCCCACACAAGTCGATAAATCTCCGATAATGGATCCTTTTATGTAGTAGTGCAGCGGAGCTATTGTCTGTGATTGGTGGAATCCACAGTTTACATCATGACGTGCGGGAGAATTGAGAAACCACCAAAATCTGATTCTCCCCTTCTGTGGATCCGGGCCCAGGGGTGTGTTTGGAGTTTCGAGTCAAAACATTTGCTAGTAAAGAAAGAGAGTCACAGAGTGGCACCCACACATCCGTACTGAAACATTCTTCTAATCGCCAAAGAAGTTCCCGAGTAACAACTATGGTCCATTAGTTCCACCTCTAGACTTCAGTTTTTTTTTGACACCACCGTTTTTGTTAAAATTGGTGAGTAGAACGTATTAATAGCGAAGCTATTCGCGATCGCAAAACTTCGATACGCAGTCTGGCGGGAGAAATTTTCCCTAAGCCAAAGGGTACCGTATAACTGTATAAGTCAGCTGTGTCCAGGCTTGGCGCTTACGGGGCTGGAGTGCAGTGAAATAAGTACAGTAAGAACTCTCTTATCCGAGTTGGATGAGACCGGGGGCACCTCGGATTTGCGAAAAACTCGGATGGCGCGTTTCATTTGTTTATTTGCTCTCGTAGCATAGCCTGATGTGGTAAAATGATATATGACACATGTAATGGATAAAGGAACATAAAATACACACGTTACACTTCGTACAGGGTATACTAAATGATTTAATAGCTTGTAAATCAAGCTCACAAACACACGTACACAATTAGGCCTACATGTCGTAATAAAAACGTATGTCTAGGCCTAAACTCGACGCAGTAGGCCTAGGCTAGGCCTACAATGCAAAGATAGGCCTAGGCTAGGCCTAGCTCTCTTTCTCATGTGGGAAAACCTCTCACTACTATATCCCGCGCTGAAGCTCTCGTCGCAAGATAAGCCTGGGAAAGAAAGAACATAAGCCCAGGAATAACAATCCTATGCGTCGTGATAACGAATTTCGTGAATCGGTTGAAAGATGATTGCATTGCGAATTCTTCTTCTACACCCAACCCAACCATCTTTGTCAGTCAGCTGTGAGTGTGAGTTGGTTGGATCCTTAGAGCAGGTATTAGGTTGGATCGTACGCGCATCTCGTACTGCGCAGACGGCAGTGTCCAAGATTTATTGCCGCATCTTTCTCTCTTGCACTCACTCGTGGCATGGGCGCGACTCGCCGAGACGGACGGAAGCACGTGATAGCTTACAACGCGCTCTGTCGTCAACTCCAGTTACTCTTTAGGCAGCGGGCACGCTCCGCGGGAAAGACCGCAACCACGTAGCGCGTAATTTAAACTGGTGAATTAGCCTAAAAACGGCCGCGAAATATACCCGGATCTTAAAAATCGGCTCCGGGTAATTTCTGGAACCGGGTACAGGGTAGGTATGACAGTAGGGATGACATCGGGTCATCCCTACTCGTAAGGCATGCCTACAAATGTATGCGAGTACATTTAAAAAAGTGCGGCGCGGCGTCTGTAATTATTTTTATGTTTTATTTACGTATTTAAAACTTTAATTTTTTTATTTATTTTTTTTTTTTTTTTTGGGGGGGGGGCGGTTTGGTTAACACGGTACATCGGATAAGAGGAGATCGGATAAGAGAGTTCTTACTGTAAAATGGAATTTTCTCCTAAAAAAGGGTGAAAAGTCACAAGTATTGTTGTGTTCCGTTCTGCAGCACATTGACAAGCAAAAATATTAACTTATCCTTTCATCAGTTCCCAAAGGATACCCAATATGTTAGTGTAACCGATGGCTTTGGCAACTCTGAGGTTACCAACAGACGACAGGAGAGAAATGAGCTGTGCTCCTTTGTAAATCAGGTTTCTTAACTAAATAGGATAGATGTTAATTAAAAAAATGAAATAAATACATAAATGAAAATAAAATATCGGTGTATAATCGTACGGTCATCAACGATACCACCTAGCAAAGGCAAATAGCTTCGAACACCGTAGTACAGTGTGGTAGCGCGTTTGAGTTGTATGCGAAAGGTCGGCGGTTCAAATCTTCGTTGGATCGTATTTTTTTTAACATTCTATTTAGGCCCATGTTTTTCTGCAAATGATTACATTGCATTCGGCCTTGTCGCGGACACAAATCTACGTCGGAGATAATAGAAGTGTGGTAAGTGCTATATGAAGAGAATCGCAAGGTTCACCCTGTGCCATTAACGATCGAGTCTAGTGCCGAGTGCATTTTTTGTAATTGAGGAACGTGACATAGAACTAGGAAACGCTCAGTTGGACGCGTTGATAAGCGAGCACGTGCTATAGCTAGACCCACAATGCACATTTTTTTAAATTTTAAAATTTGCGACGTTCGCTGTCCACAGGGCCATGTTTCCGATATTATTTATTATTGCCAAGGTATTTGGGTAAACCCGTATGTAAATCTTTACTTTGTGGATAAAATCCACTGCCATCTAGAGGACCTTGACTCATTGGGAAAAATATTTAAACTCTTTGGTGACAAATAATAGACTGCTTCCTCGAAAGTATTTTGATTACTTCTAGGTGGCAGTGCATTAGAAACTTCGCGCGTCTTTTCGTTGCCATGGCAACGTTACTTTTGTTATAATGTAATTTCCATCTACACTACTTATCGGATCAAACTAAAATTAACATATTCGTGACCGGACGGACATTCTAAATGATTTGGCTATCTCAGATTTTGTCGCCGGTTAGTTTGAAAAAAAAACTTTCGATTAACTTTAATGTAACTTTTTAACTTTTTGAACGATTTTGCCACAAAACTAATGGCATTCAATCGAGAACAAAGCTTGCGGATGGTCAAAATTTCAACTCGATCCGAGCCTCCGTTCGAACGTTATGGCGAGACATACAAACAAAAAAAAAACAAAAAAAAAACAAAAAAAAAACAAAACAAAACGAGTGACACATTTTTCCGGCAGAGTCAAATGGAAACGCTCGCTTCGCTCGCTTAATAAAAGTAACAAACAAAATGGGAAGAAGGTCCATGTGTACAATGTTGACCTATGTGGGCCTGGGCGCTATCACTTTCAGTGACCATACTAGGGCATTATTACGGCACGCCTAAAGCCAATCGAATCTTTGACCGTACGAATAATTCTGCACTTTTATTACAGCTGACCTTACAAATATCCACAGCTTTGATAATCACCTTGATTTAAAAATTCCGTCATGGTGTCTGGATTGGATGCTAATACACTTGTTTACCCCAACCCTTTCAACTTATCTTGAACACGTTCCACGATCCCGCACGTTACTAAAAAGTAAAAATCCACAATTTACTATGGCCTCGCTTTCTTTTATATTTCTAGTTGATTCAGATCCTTCTACATACTTAAAAATATCTACAAAACTCGATATAATGTTAAAATATAAAATACCTAAGTGTATTTAAAGTGTTGTGCTATGTTGTGACTATCCACCCTTTCTATCTCTAACCCTTTCTCTTAGAATGAATGAAGAGGCACCCTTGCCCAGCAACAGCAGGAGGGGTAGCTTTTCTCTTGTTGCCAAGGGTCCTGGTTCAAATCCAGGGTAAGTCATGGATTTCTTGTCTCCCGAGCACACCAGAGTTGGGAGGGAAGCCCCCTTACTGTCTGTGCTAAATCGCATTTCTGCGAATTCCTATTCAGTATTTTGCTTTCTGTATTTCTATTCACTTCTATCCCGGTCGGGTTGGATTTTTGTAATTTCTGATTACGTATATTAAATTATCAATTCCACCTAGACAGGAGTGATTCTGGACTAACTAAATCAAGAAATTCTATTTATGTTTTTATCCTTGAATACAAGAAGTTGGATGGAAAAATTGATCCGTGTGGAGCAGGCATCAATGACTAGTCATGTGAGTATAGTAATGAAAGATTGACTTAACTGACCTTGGTTCCAAGAAAAGAGGTTTACAAAGTCCCTCCCAGAACCCCTCAGTCTCGCGGAGATACGCCATCACCGTCTGCTTGCGTCCCATCCATATGGCGTGCAGTAGTTCCACGCAAGCTTGGTGCAGCGATATGGCAACGTCTTCCGGTGTCTAAAGCGAGAACACTAATATTAGACAACCTTGATGACTAACATGAAAAGAGGTTTACAAAGTCGATATTAGAGAAATGCTTTGTGTAGAGAAGTTAGGCGACAGGATGGTAAGGACACAGTTGAGATGGTAAGCACATAAGAAACAGATGTAGGAAGAGAGGATGGCTAAGAGAATGTATAAAAAAGGATTAAAGAAGGAAGAAGATGGGTGAGGCCATGGAAGACATAAAAGGAGACTACATCAGGAGACTTGGAGGCAAGAGGAGTAATCCGGGAATATGTGGAAGAGATACGATTGTGGCAGGATGGAAAAAAGAAGTGGAAAAATTTGAATGCATAATCCAAGCTGACCCTTCCAGAAGCGAGAAACGATGAGTCAATGATAGTTGATGACGATCATTAAAAAATCAAAAATGAATGTAGGAAATATGATACATCTATCTCAATAGTTTCTACCCTTAAAAAAATTGAAAATTGTATTAGGTCTACATTTTTAAATAGGATTGGTATGAAAATAATAGAATCCAAATATTGACACTATAGAAAATAATCCCTGATCTATACTTTCGAGACCACCGACTAACCGTGAGCAGTTTCTTGAGCACGCAGCAGACGAACACCAGACACCCCCCTCGCTCGTCGTGTTTCTCGCTGAGTGACCTCTTGGACGGCTCGTGTAGATAGAAGAATGTCTCGGTGAGTCCTGGCTGACGTTCCACGCACGCCGTCACAAACTCCAGCACGGCCACCTTGAACGCGGCACTCTCGGTGGCCGAGCTCAGTCGGGACTTGTACGTGCGGCAGATGGTGGCGCCGTCGGCTCCCAGGCACGCCAGCAGGGACATCGGGAACTCCTAGACACACCGTTCAAATAACAGGCATGGACAAGGTGGGATAGAAACGTTTCACACCTAATGACCGAAATTTGATATATATTACACTTGAAATATTTTTTCAAGCCATTTTGGTTGAAATATTTCAAATAATTTCAAAATTCAAACCTATGTTTATTTTTATATTAATGAGCATAGTTCAGTTGTAAAGTTGTCTACAAGTACTTTTTAACTACAGATCCCAATGATATTAATATTTACTAAATAATAATACAATGAAAAAGTACAAAAGATATTGCAAGTTATGGAAAACGATAAATAAAGCCATACGTATGCTAAAACATATCCAAAAAGACTGTTCCCAGTGACCCCTGTCTGTAAAAGACACAACCTAAAAAGTAAGTATTTTTTTCATATTGAATGACACCTAAACATCTCACTAAATATAGGGAACCACAAGTCTAACGCGGGAAGCGAGTTCAGTGCATTAGAAGAGAATGTCCCCATAAGAATAGCATTAGGCAATTTTTAAAACGCTTGTATCTTTTGAACGAGAAGTATTTAAGAAATATCATTCACATTACGTCATAAACCATTCTTTTCTTCAACTATCACATATAGTAGAATTATTATACCATGTTTAGAATTTAAATGAGTTCGAGTTTAACAAGATGATGTTTGCATTTTTCATCTGCGTCGCGCGCCGATCCTCCGTGATTGGCTGTTGAATCGAAGAAACTAACATGTCGGACAGTCGAGTTCGCCGTGCACTTGGATGCTGTACGTGCAAAGCTGCTCCTCGCTAGTCGGCCGTGCGCATGCGTTGGTTCTCTCTCTCTCTTCTACCGTGCATCTCTTTCTATTGAATCGCTCCAAAACGCGAAACATACATGTGTTTCTAAAACGTTTATTCAAATTCTGTTGCAACTTTTGTAAATTGAATGCATCAAATGTGTCAAGAAATGAACGGTGATTAACGTAATATGAATGATATTTCTTAAATACTTTTCGTTCAAAAGATACAAGCGTTTTAAAAATTGACCAATGCTATTCTTATGGGAACATTCTCTTCCAATGCACTGAGCTCGCTTCCCGCGTTAGACTTGTGGTTCCCTATAGGACTACCTTAATCAACCTCAGTTCACATCTCGTTCAATTAACTATAAGAATAACTTCATGAAATTTAAAAACACTATTTACCCCTGTATGCAGAACTGCTATTTTTGTTGCCAATTAAGAGGATGGGATAGTAGCGAAATTAAAACCACGCGAAAATACGTTTTTTTCGTGATATCTCGAGAACGACGCAAAATATCTAAAAACTGATTCTAGACCGAATTGTGGTTTTGTTAGAACTATATAATGCAATAAAAAATATTGTAATGTGATGGTAATTAAGTTTTTAATTAGAAATTTAATTAATTAAATGCATATTTTAAATATAAACCGCACCAATTATTATATTTGAATATTTTTTATTGCATTATATAATTCTAACAAAACCACAATTCGGTCTAGAATCCGTTTTTAGATATTTTGCATCGTTCTCGAGATATCACGAAAAAAATGTAATTTCGCGTAGTTTTAATTTCGCGAGTATCCCATCCTCTTAATGTACGCAGTTCAAACATATGCCGAGTGAATAAAAGGGGCTTTCTATTGTAGACCTATATTTATTTAAATCCTTACTTACCATTGCAAAACGCTTGAGTAGTTTAAGTGCGAGGATGGGCAGCTGGGGGTTGAAGCAGTGGTAGATATAGTTGGCGACCACCAGCACCACCCTGAGACCACCCTTGTGGTTGGGCTGGCGGTAGATGAGCGACTCTAGGTAGCACAGGGAGGTGCCCGCGTGCACCACAGACTTCAAGAGTAGCACCCTGGAGGAATACAAGCAGTGGTAGATATAGTTGGCGACCACCAGCACCACCCTGAGACCACCCTTGTGGTTGGGCTGGCGGTAGATGAGCGACTCTAGGTAGCACAGGGAGTAGACTTCAAGAGTAGCACCCTGGAGGAATACAAGGATGTTGCAGAAGGTCAAGCAATTTATTCATAGCTGTGGAAAAAACATAGCAGGGCCTACACATATATTTAATAATAGGGCTGCCCAACAATATCGATAATTCAATACAATATTGATATGAAGATGTAACAGGTAGGCCATCCTCTTGATGCGCGGCGTGCAGCCGTTGTGGGCCGTGCAACCCAGCACCTGCAACGCCTTGGCCCACACGATGTCGGTGTGCACGTTCTATCGGAGGTCGCTTGTGATGTGAATGCCGAGGAGGCGCTGCTTGTCGACGTACTCGAGTGGGACACCATTGATGGTGTACATGAAGTAAAGTGGGGTGCGAACGAGCGTGATGTCCATCATTTTGCACTTGAGGGCGTTGAGCGACATGCCATTTTTGTCGCACCAGATCTGAATGTCGTCTAGGTCTGCTTGGAGGGCGTCTGCATCCTCTTGGGTGACCACGATGCAGTACAGGGTGACGTCATCAGCGTACTGGAGCATTTGGATCCTTGCCGAGGTAGGGAGGTCGGCTACGAAGACGTTAAATAGCAGGGGGCCGAGCACATTGCCCTGGATGACGCCCGAGGGCACATCCCGGAATTCTGAGCGCTCGCCGTTGAACTGGACGAACTGTGTGCGGCCGACCAGGAAACTCTCGAACCACCTTTAAGCAAATTGCCCTTAATTTCATAGTGCTCGAGCTTGGATAGTAGAAGACGTACGTGCGGCACTTTATCAAACGCTTTAGACCAATCGAGAAAGACACAGTGAATGTGCACTCCGCTATACTCGTCCAGCGTCGCCGTCCATGCGTCAATGGCGCTGGCGAGGAGAGTGGTGCAAGAACGGTGCTGACGAAAGCCGTGCTAAGCAGCAGGGATGACGGTTTGGCTCTCAAGGAACTTGCTCGTCCGGTTTCGCACAAAACGTTCCATTGTCTTACCGACCAGTGAGGTGATGCTGATTGGCCGGTAGTTCTTTATGTCTCTCTTGTCGCCGTTTTCCATTCCATTGGAATGCCCTGTTCAAGCGCCATGTTGAAAAGGTGGGCAAGTGAGTCGCTGAGGGCGTTAGCGGAGTTTTTAAGTAGGATTGCGGGCCCGCCGTCCGGACCCGCTGCTGTATTCGCCTTAGTCCCCCGGAGAAGCTGTTTTATGTCAGCGGGCAAGCAAGTCAGCTCGCTCATGGTGGGCTGTTCTGAAAGCTGGGTCCTCGACGTTTTTAACAATGGAGGACAACGAAATTTTGAGAGTTGAAATAAAAGCACGAAAAGGAGATATCATAGTTAAAATGCAAGTCCATAGCTTTTAAATACAGGCTCCTTTTGATTATTTAGATGTTCTTATTCTTGAATGAAATGAACCTACAACCTCAAACTCACTGATATCAACAAATGCACTGAGTACCCACTTACCTTTATCGACAGGTGTCAGGTCATTCAATTTAGGATAGTCTAGAAGTCAAATAGCAAGTAAATTAAGAAGCAAGGGAGTGCCCTCTGTCGGCTGCGCTCGATTGTCCAATAATAATAAAAATAAAATATGAAATCAACATTATTATATCAATATTAAGAACTTGGATTGGACACAACGGATCTGTTTTCGTTGGACTTCTACACTGGGGGGGGGGGGGGGGGGCATATAACTAAATAATAAATACAAATATTTGAAAGTGAATCGAATGAAGTTAGATACCTGTTGAGCACGGACATGGCTAGCTGCACCACGAGTATGAACCTCTTCCCCCGTCCCACCACCCAGCTAATGTGGCGCTCCATGTACGTCTGTATGAACTGGTCTCCGATGGCGACGATCTTCAACAGGCTGAGCCCGGTCTCGGTGTTGAGAAGGCTGCACAAACACACGGCACGGAGGAGCTCGGTCGGCTCCAGGCGCTTCTTCTTTTCCGTACCGTCTTCCTACACATAACAGAACACAGGTTTTCAAATTGATTTTATTAAATTATAAATACCAAAATGACACGTTTTTTATGTTTGTCTTAACCACTGCCACCTACTACCTCCTTTTCTGCCTAACCACGTAACAAGTGTTGGTTGTTGATCAGTCATTTGCCGTAGGCCTATTCGTCCCCTGGGGGGCACTAGTGTACACTCTAGAGCAGGGTTGCCACCAAGAAAAAATAAAAATCCTGTTTGAGCAGATCAAAAATCCTTAGAAATCCTTAATGAACACCAATCTTAAGCCTAAATGTACAATTCGATACGATACGATATAT